>VMDR010001531.1:0-122620 GCA_007922815.1 Macrotus californicus | reverse complement strand
CTGTTCTCTTTTATTTGTCTCTGCTTTGATCTTTCTTATTTCCTTCCTTCTGCTAGCCTTGGGGTTAGTTTGTTCTTATGAATATAATTTATTTTTAAAATCTGCTTAATTCCATCCCCTTCCCCCAAACACTGCAGGACTTTTTTACAGAGTATGTTTTCTACCTTGTACTATTGTTATTTATGCAGTTTATTTGTATTCTTTTTCCAATCTGTAAGCTCAACAAGGCCAGAGTTTATGTTTAATTCACTTTTTGTAGTCCCATAGATCAATACTTTGATCATAAGGACAAGAATTTACAGTCATTTAGTGCCCACTATGTGTGAGGTATTATGCTAAGTGCTTCCCATAAAGTCTCATTTAATCATCCCACAATGACTTGACATTACAGAAGAGAAAACTTAGGCTCAAAGAGAAAATAACCTGCCAAACTCACATGCTATTGAGAACCAGAAACAGGATATAAACCCAGGTCTGTGTGGCCACAAAGACCATATTTCCCTCTTAAACTGTATCCCTCTTGCTCATTTATTTACTCAATCAATATGTGTTAATAATCTATTATATATGTCAGGAATGCATCTGGTATTGAGGATAACACTAATGAACATGAGACAAAAGTCCTTGCCCTGTGAAGCTTATGTCCTAGTGGAAGAGAAGACAGCAAAAAGCAGAGTAGTGTGCGGTATTAACTAGGGTGTTCAGGATAAGCAAAGTCTCGAATCCAGATGGAAGGGCTACAGCAAAGCCACAGAAAAGGACAAAGCCTTTAGGTTTATCAGTGGGCAAGGTGGCCAGTGTGGCTCTAACAGAGTGAGTGAGGGAAGATTAATAGGAAAGGAAGAGGTTGAAGAAGTAAGAGGTAACTGGATAATAGAATAAATTTAAGTAAATGTTCCTCTATGATTACTCAATATTTCATGTATTTAAAATATATTTAACATATATGTATATATTTTAAAGAATAACATTAAAATAAACCCCTTTCTACCCATCCCATAAATAGAAAAATTTGTGTGCCACTCTCCCCATCCAGAGAAAACAATTTTCCTAATTTTTTATTTTCCATACAATATATTATTCAGTTTAGCTTGGTCTGGATATTAATTGAATCAAACTTTATGTATTTTTCTGCCCATAATTTACAATCTATATTCTGTGTTTGAGATCCATATTTATTTATATTTATAGCTGTAACTCATCACTTTACATTTTTACATTGTATTAATCGATTGTGTGAAAATACCATTTATCCATTATATTGTCAATGAACACATAGATTTTTTTCCCTAAGATTTTGCTATTATAAACAGTGTAGCTATGAACATTCTTGTATGTATTCCTGTGAACATGTATAAGAGTTTTGGTTTTTTTTTAAGTATCTAAAGGGTGAAATTTCTGGGTTATGAGGAATGTACCTGATCAGTTTTGCTGGTTAATGTTTCTTGTTCACCAAAGTGAGTTAGATTCATCAGCTCTCTGAACTGATAGTAAGCATCCAATAAGTACTTGGAGAAAGAATGGATTTAAAATGTCCATTTAACTTTGAAATAATAGATTTACAGAAAGTTGTAAAGATAGTATAGAGGTCACTACTGTTAGCATTTATATAATTATTGTACATTTATCAAAACAAAGAAATTAACATTGCTACAATGCTGTTAGCTATATTTGGGTTTCACTAGTTTTTCTAGTAAGGCCCTTTTTCTGTTCGAGGTCCAATCCAGAATACCACATGGCATTTAGTTGACATGTCTGCTTAGTCTCTTCCAGTCTGTGACAGTTTCTACTCATAACCTTGACTCTTGGGGAGAGCAGTAGTCAGATATTTTGTAGAATGTTCCTCAGTCTGAATTTGCTGATGTTTTCTCATAATGGACTTGGGAGGATTATACCACAGAGGTGAAGTACCCTTCTCATTGCATCATATCAGGGGGTACATGAGGTTGCCAACCTTGTCACCTGATTAGTTTCTATACACCAGGGCTTTTCACTGAAAGTTACCATTTTTCCCTTTCCCATATGCTAGTCATCACAAGCAAGTCACTAAACCTAGCCCACCTCACAGGCAGGGAATTTATAGACACGTGTTCAGTTCACCACAGTAATTAATAAATATTTGGGGGGGTGGATATTTGAGCAAATATCCTGTTGCTTCTTAATATTTCAGCTATTAATTTTAGCGTTCGCCCATGAATCTCACCTGCAGCAGGTGTAACTGTAGTATTCTCGTGGTCTTTTCCCATCGCTCTCCTTCCTCCCATGGTTACCATTTGGAATTCTGTGAAGACGTGACCCTTCTCTACCACTTAATCATTCATGCAATCATCTATTTATATCAATATGAGCTCATGGGAATTTATTTTACTTTAGGGGGTTGTAATGCAGTAGTACTTATTATTTCTTTTATTGCTTGAGTGGTTTCAGCTTTGGCCATTGGGAGCCCGATCAAGGAGGCTCCTGTGTTCTTTTGACACATCCTGTTCCTGTTCCTCCCCCACTCCCACCCCCACCCCACTTACTTTCTGGGACCACAAAAATGCTCCAGGCTCGTCATGGATTTTCCTTGCCCTGGCCCTAGAATCACTCATGTCCCTAGTTCAGAGGGATAATTTTTAAAGTCAGTTTCCATGTGTTATTATGTGTAAGTCCTAGACTGTTTCTATGCTATAATTAATGCTATAATTAACTATAGATTTTCTATAATTAGTCATATATAGTATAGTACTCAGGCTAATAGACCATGGTAAAAGGCAATGTGCATCCATCAATAATGCCTCACTCTTATTTCTTTCCCAGCACTTACCCACATAATCTATATGGGCTCTAAGACCATCACATTTCATGAGTCTACAATGAAAACACAAAAGAAAAATGATGTCCCCGTGAGGACCTTTGTCTTGAATCAAAGAGTTGTTTCATTTTTCCAAAAATATAGTTAACCCGTAGTTGACCTCTATTTCATCTTTTCTATCCCTCCCATAGGTTAGCCTTATTTTTTTTTTATTGGCAACTTTGAAATAAAATTTCAAGTATCTTTCACTGTATCAAATGACTATACAAATAAGGTGATGAAATTATAGAAAAACAAATTCTATTTACTTCTGCAGTTTATATTAACTTGACGTTAACCTAACACGATCTGCTGCTTAAATCATTAGTCATTAAACAATTTAAATATGAGAGCAGCAGTTCTTTACAGAAGGGTTCCCTCCCCCCAGGGGACATTTGGCAATACGTAGAGACATTTTTCTTTGTGACAACTGGGAAGGATGCTACTGGCATCTAGTGGGCAGAGTCCTGGAATGCTGTTAAACGTGCTACAATGCACAGGACAGCCTCCACAGCAATGAGACATTGGAACCATGTTCAACAATGCCAAGGTTCAGAAATCCTGCACTAAAGGACCTTTCAATCTTCAAGTTGTTCAACAACAGGTATTTTCCTCCAAAACTCTTAAGGAAAGTATTAGCAAATACCAGGGACTATCTCCACTAAAAAATTGAGTCCAATAAAGGACCTTCTAGCCCTGACTGGTGTGATTCAATTGGTTGGGAGTCGTCCCGCAAAGCGAAAGGTTGCAGGTTCTATCCCCGGTCAGGGTACATGCCTGGGTTGTGGGTTCGGTCCCTGGTTGGAGCACATATGAGAGGCAACAGATTAATGTTTCTCTTTCACATCGATGTTTCTCTTCCCTTCTTCCTTCCTCCTGTCTCCTCTCTATAAATAAACAAATAAAATCTTTTAACAAATGAAGGATCTTCTAGAAGAATCAGATGATAGAACATGAAGGATCCACTGTAGCTCCAAAACACTAAGGAAGCAAAGGCCAAGTTAAAGGCTCATGCTACAACTTAACTCATCCCATTTTCTGTTATTTATTTGATAGATGCAGAGCTCAAATACATCAAATAAACTTAAATAAATGGATGATCACTGAGTTTGAACTTCAAACAAAAACATTAATGGTCTCCTGGCTAGCAAGATATGATTTCAGTGTGAAGCAGGTATGAGAATTTGGAGCCAGGAGACAGAAACTAGGAGTCTAGTCAAACCTCCATCACTTGCTGACTGTGTGACCCTGGGCAAGTCATGTCGCTTTCCTGAGCTCCCGTTTCCTCAGCTGGAAACTTTCCTATCAAAGTAGATAACAAAATGTGAGTGCTAAAGCCCTCATCTGTATCAGAGGGTGAGAATCAAACTTTTTAAAATGCACATTCTCTTTACTTATTGGGGTACGGATAGTTTCTCAGAATATCTTTCTCACACTGTGGGGGAAAGAAACAATACCCTTGGAAAACTAATGAAAAAAGGATTCCTAGAGAGAGGATGTTGAGCATCCACATGTTGAGACATTATTAAGTTCTTGTAGCTAATTCATTTTCCTCCCCAAGGGCCCCAGTAGAGTGTGAAAATACATTGAAAAAAAATATTATGGACCAGCCACAAACTAGGAGACAATATTTTCAAAACATATTTGGAAAAGGGCATATCTAACATATACAAAGACCTCTTAAAATTCAACAATAAGAAAATAAACAAGCCAGTTTAAAAATGTGAAAAGATCTGAACAGACACCTCTCCCCTCCCCCAAAAAAATATACAAATGTCAACTGTGAATATGAAAAGATGGTCAATGTAACTTGTCATTAAAGAATTGTAAATTAAAACCGCTCTAAAATACCACTGCCTGCCTGTCACAAAAGGTAAAGGTTTTTGAAAAACTTTAATATCACTTTACTATGGTGAAATGCAAAACAGCACAGCCACTTTGGAAGACAGCTCTGGCAGTTTCCGACAAAGCCAAATACAGTCACACCTTACGACCCAGCTATCCCATTCCCAGGTATTGACTAAACTGGTTTGAAAACTTAAGTTCTCACCAAAAAAATCTGCATGTAAATGTTAATACAGCTTTACTCCTAATTTCCAAAAACTGGAAGAAATGAAGATGTCCTTCAATATGTGAATTAATAAACAAACATCTATACACAGTATAACACAAGGAAATGTTATTCCATAATAAAAAGAAATGAGCTATTAACACCATCAAAGACATGTATGAACACTAAATGTACATTGCTAAGTGGACCAAGCCAGTCTGAAAAAGGCTACATGCTATATGATTTCAACTATATGATATTGTATATTTTAGATTTTTTTTTTGAACTATGGATAAAATAAAACTATAGCAACAGGAAAACTATCAATGGTTACCAGGAGGGTTGGAGAATTGAATAGATGAATCACAGAGAATCTTTTAGTTCAATGAAACTATTCTGTATGATCCTGAAATGGTAGATATGTGGCATTTTGCATTTGTCAAAGCCCCTAAGACTTTAGAGAACAAAGAGCAAACCTTAATGTATGCAAACATTTCAAGTGGTGTAAGAGATTGAGGAATCCCCTAGTAGAGAGCAGACTGCGATAAAAGAGCCTCCGTGTATGACAGAGGTATGGAGCAACCTTACTGAAAAGGATGGGGGCTGGGAATGGTGCTGACCTAAGTATTTGGGAAGTGAGTAGAGTCTACAAGAATAAAGGCAAGAGGAACTGTACACTCACCACACTCCAATCAACAATGTTTTACCCCACAGGGAGGGGGACAGGTCAACGATTTTAATTATACTATGCAGTTGAACAATTAAAGAAATAAATCATGGGTGGTGGAAGCCAGGGTTTTCTCACTACTGGAGTGGGAATTAATAGATAAGCATGGGGAAGAGGCTAGAATAATTCATGTAGTAATGGATTGTTAGAGTTGGATACATCAGTGTGAACTCATGTTTAGCTTAATATAGACACATATGATCATATGTAGAAATTTTTATAGGTGTGTGATTATACATGGGTTGGTATACACACACACATCCCCTTGCTCTGTCAGCTGAGAGTGCCTAGAAGCAATGATAACACAACAGCCATAAGTATACTTAGCACATAGATCTCTATTAACACTCTTCAGTAAAAGAAACCGGGGCTCTGTGAAATGGTTGAGTTTAGGGCTGGGGCATGATCCATGATCACCTTATAGTAGAAGAGGTGAAGGAAATGCTCAACTAAAAATTGACATGGGTATGCCAAAGGGACATAAGAACACCCAATGGTCAAATGCAGGGCAACCTGAGCAACAAAATAAATAAAACAAATATTGGATGATAACCCAAAGGTTAAAATAATGAGTCCATGATAATATAAACAAATGATTGAATAAATAATTACATAGAGAATGAGACAAATTCCCTGTGCAGAAAAATTCCAAATAATTTATGTGGATACTCTACCCCCAAGGAGGTAGAGCAGAGCCCCTTACTCCCTAAGTTTGGGCTGTGCAAAGAGACTTTCTTCCAAAGAGTACACTATGAAAAGGAACACAAAGACCGTTTACCTGACAAATGCTACCTTAGCCAGATGATCAAGGTCAACATCAACAGTGATAAGTCATGTTGATAGTCTGCACCACAGTCTTGATGCGATATGATCACATCAAGACATCAATGTCATTTTACCTCTGTGGTTCTTCTTCCCAAAGTCTATAACTCCAGTCCAATCATGAGAAAAACAACAGAAAAATTCCAGGAGAGGGGCGTCCTATAGGATGGCTGATTGGTACTTTTCAAAACAGTCAGGGTTAAGGTCATCCATAGCAAAGAAAGCCTGAGAAACTGTCACAGCCAGGAGGAGCCTAAGCAGATGTGACCATTAAATGCCATATACCGTCTGAATCAGATCCTGGAACAGAAAATGACATTCCATGAAAACTAAGTAAATTGAAATAAAATATGAACTTTAGTTAATAATAATGCATCAATATCAGTTCATTAACTGTAATACTTGTACCATAATAATTAATGTGATATGTATGATGTTATTGATAGGGGACCTAGTGAGGAGTATATGTGAACTTTGTGGTCTAAGTTCATGATGTTCCTGTAAATATAAAATATAAAACTGTTCTAAAAGATAATCAATGTAAAATGTCATTAGAGAAAGCAAAACCAGATCATACTGTACTTCTTCACAAGCATTTGGTTTTACTAACTGAAGATGAGACCAGAAGATTAATTTTTAAATTTGCTCAGCAGTCTCTCCTGGGGCAGTGGGAACTATCCTTCATTCAGCAGCCATTTATAAAAGCTCATAGCAAGGAGTCGGTGTTTAAGTACATATCAGAATACATGTGAGAATAAGCCTCACAGATGGGCAAAATGGAATTAGCAGGAAAAATCTTCCCTTTCACATAGAAAATGAGCCTGATGTTTACTTCCTACTTCCCTAATAAAGGGCACAGGGCAAAGGACCTTCATTCACCTCACTGAGTGAGGGTCACAAGGACCTTCTGGTATGAATGAAGCTCGTTCTATGACCTTTCCTCCCAAACACTGGAGCCTTGGTGAAGTCGAGGTGCTTCTGAACACCCCAAAACTAATTCCAGCATCTGGACATCTACCGATGCTTCAGAATACACATTCAAGTATTTCCTTTAAAGACCAGATAAAAAGAATAAAAGATATAAATTATTAAACTGGTCAGAGTGAGGCTGGCTAGGGCCACCCACTGGAAAATTAGCTACCGTCTTTCCTTCTGTCTCTGCCCCAAACTACTCATACGAGCCTCAGGCTTACAGATAGATAGATAGATATAGAGGTATAGATGTATAGATACCGATGTGTAGATGTCGATGTATAGATATTGATGTATAGATAGAGATACATATATGCTCAGGTGAGCATCAGACTTACATCAATATATAGATTAGACGCATAGATACAGATTGATGAAACTAGTTGTTCACTTAGACCAAACATCAGTTTGGTTTTATATTCGGTACCTGCAAGATCATATACTCCCTCCCAAGTTCCACCTCAGAACATAATTTCTTGACCCACAGAAATTACCCCTGCGATAGGTACAAGTTTTTCCCTCCTGGGAAATCACCAGAGATGCTGTTTTCAGCCTGATTTTGAATGCCTTAGTGCACTTGAAATTGAACCTCTTCCAGACAACAGGAAGGACCATGAAGACCTTCATCATATAGTAAATCTTGAAAATACCTAGGATATTGAACTAAAAAACTCATTTTACTATTCCTTTCCCCCACCCCACGGAGGGCCACACTGATACTCTGAATGACTCCTGATAAGCATGTATAAAGATCGCAGTTAAAACAGTCGACCAAAGCTCAGTCCGTGGTGCTAATCACTGATACCTCTGAGGCCCAAATCCAACTGCGCTGCGTTGGAGCGTCCCTCTTCCCCTCATTTCACGATACTGTTAGAAAGACTTTCATGCCTGGACTCTTTAAGCTCCTTGTGATGGCAACACAGGAGCAAAAGGGACCATGGGGAAAGGACCCTCAGCTGCAGGGAGCATCCGGAGGCAGCGCGCGTGCTGCGTGGTTTGATCTTGACATCAGGTTATTAAACCTGAAGGTGGAAAACTCATATTGAGTCATTCAGCTCCCTCCCTCGAGGGCAGTAGATTATGCTGGACAGTGTATTACTTAGTGCTTTGTCTGGTTCTATTCTAAATAACCTTTCCTTGGAGGCCTATTAACTCCAATCTGGCAAGGATGCTATTACAAATGGAGGGCTCTATACGGGCTGGTCATTTCTTTCACGACATGCGCATTCTCCTCCTGAGATATTTAAAAATAAACGTGCCGAACAACATGAAATTAGTGGGGTATTGTAAAAAGAGGGTGAGGCACTACGCAAAACGTCCCGGAGTGGCCCCAGATGTCCGCTCTGACTCACCTAGACGAGCGATGGCTGAGACTGCTCTCCTCTCCGCTTCTCCCCGTGGAGCAGTCTCCCACAGCGGCCTTGTCCCTCCTTCCCCAAAGCAGCATCCGGTTCACCCTAAGCTCTCCAGGCACACTCACTGTTCCCAGGCCACTCTCATAAACAGCTGACACCCACAGCCAGACTGCCTCGTGCTCAGGGGACCTGATGACTCCCCCTCTACAAGGTAGCTCTCAGGCTTGCCGTATTAGCAAGGCAGAGGGCCCCCACGAGAACACAAATCCACGCTACTGGGCAGCCAGGCCCTTGGACCCTAGTATTGTCTCCATGAAAAAATGGGAGCTTAGGAGACCCTTGCCTTTTCTCCTTTCTAGCTCTTTAAGTGTCTGCCTTCCCCAATAAAGAAGATTCCCTAGCCCATGCCAGTGCCCTAACCTCCTGCATGACTCAAAGGGGACCCTCTTTGAACAACTGAGGACTTGAGAGCCAAACACCAAGCCAAATATGTGCCCTGATGCTCAAGAGCGATCTGGGCCTCAGTTTCCTCATCATCAACTAGAAATAATGTCTGCCCTAGACCATAAGAGCTACTGATCATGTACCCTAAGTACATGGTTAGGGGTTGGCTCATTAGATGGTTTCTAATCTTGTTGCTGAAATTATTTTCAGCAGTAGAGACGAACAGGTACCTCTTTGAAACTTATGAATATTATTTTTTAAACATGGAAACTAAAATGTATAGGATTTGGTTTATAACACAGAAATAAAACGCTGTATCCACAGAACAGATGATAAAGATAAAGCCCTGTTTACTGGTGATTTAAGTGAGGAACAAAATAAGTGCACATCTTGCTGTGGGCATGTTAGTGCATCAACCCCTGAACTGAAAAGATGACAACCCAGGTATGCATGATGCTCACGGAGACATAAGCTCCAAAGTCACTCCCCGCTTCTCTCTGAATCTGGCACCTGAGGGGTTTGAATGCCTGCAGTCACATAACATTGCTCAGCAGGTTACACAGGAAGCATCTGTCACCCTTAAAACGCTAAGTTTTAAATGCTCTGGAACCATGAAATATTAAATATGTGAGAGTCTGTGAGATGTGAATGTATGAAGTGAGTATAAAAACGCCAGAGTGTGAACATTCAAGAACTTGAAGTGCATGTGACAATCTTGAAGACAAAGCAAGGAAGAACCTGGCCTCATCTAGTCACCACTGAGGCTCTACGTGGAGCTCAGAAACACCCTGGTTCCATTCCTAAATCTCTTAGTGCTGCCCCCAGGTGTCTACCCATAATGCCAACTGGAGGAGACAAAATAGAGGATGATGAACTTAAATAGCTTAAAATAAATTGGCAGTGGGAAGTAAAGGCCTGAATTTTTCTATCCATCTTTGCAGCATCTTAAGTTGAATTAAAACAAAATCCTTTTTCTCTTATAGAGCCCATCCCCTGGAAGCCAAAGGGTAGCCAGGTCTTACACATTAGCTCACCTGTGTCTCTGGCAGCAGACCATTTCCTAAAAACAAACCCTTTCTTTGCTGGGAAAAAAAAAAAAAAAACAGCAGCACAACGCAACAAGATGCTGCTTACTAGAAACACAGAGAAAGCAGAAATGGAAGGCAATTAATTAAGGGCCAGAAACATTTTAACTAATCAAACTTACACAAGAGGGAAGCAGATTTGGCAATATTACTTTAGGCAGCATGGTATATAAAGCATTTTAAATTAAAAGAGCATTGTATTATGTTATAGCGGTAAGCTAATAAGGTACGACATTTATAAATTTTAATATACCAACTAAAAGAGCCTTTAAAATGTACAGAAGAAAAACATACAGACATATGGCAGAAATTGGTTTCTAACCCACTGTTATCAATATATATAGATCCCAAGTTCAAAAATAAAACAAGGAACCAAAAAAAAAAGTAATATAACTGATGAGGCAGAACTCAGAGAATATGCCAAGTTCTTTATCTTAAAAGTGCAGATCTCTTTCTCGTTCATAAAATAAAATTATCAGTCTATTTCAAGGAATTATTACTGTAAAGAGCCGGTAAAAATATTTACCCGACGAACCACTGCGATGTTAAGTGATGGTGATGTACACGCGGACTTAACTGCAGCCTGCACGCCTTGCTAGGCACCGTAATTCTGATATTTGTGTTTTAACTTTTACAACCTTCTGGGCTGCAATAATAATTTTATAGTTTGCTGTGGAACTGCACCAAATCTATAAAATCTGCAAAAGTCCTCACATTCCACATATGTGGGCTGTCACTGGCCCTAATAATTGTTCTCCACGTTTGGCACCGAATTCTTAACAAAGAGAAAGCAAACACATCGTGTGCTGTAGGGAAATGAATGAAAGTGCCTACCAGGAGACTGCTGAGCTGACACTCGGCATCCCCCATAATTCTGCACGTGAGTGTTTTGTAGACAGCTCTGCCTTTCAGTTCCCCAGTCAACACGTTACATAGGCATCCTTTTCAGAAATTATTGTCTGTATGCCTTATGAATCTAAATACCAAAACCATTCCGCCAGGAGGGCAGGAATCTTTTCCATGTTTGCTGTGAATGACAAAATCACAGCGCTCCGGGCAACTGTGGGCATGCAAATTCAGGTGAACACCCAGAATGTCTGGCCCCTGAGTGTGCAGACTTAAGGACTGTAAAACTTACGCAGCTGTTAACTTTTCCCAGAAAGCAAACTGCTCCAGAGATTAGTAGCAATTTTTTCCCTTTTTGTTCTCTCTCTTCTTGTTGACATTCAAAACATATGTCCTCAAGACCCGAACGGTTTGCAGACATCCCTGACAGTAAAGTATTCTACAGAACACAAACGGGTTGATTTAAGAAACCTTGAAGAAAACTGGCATTGTTTTTATTTGCTGTATGGAAGAAATTTTCAGGGCAATGCAAAAATCCGTTCTCCACAAAGATGTCCACGTGAATGTCCTTCATGAACACAAGCTTGAGTGCTGTGGCAATAGTAATTAAAAGCAAGCAAAACAAGGACCAGACTTGCCCTTTCCACTTCCAACCTTCCCCTGCTGAAAATGGTCCTCAAAGTGATAAAATACAATCATCTCTATAAATCACCAAGTGTTAGCGGCAGAGACCACAACACCCGAGATTCCTTTAACTCATTATAGCATGATTCTCCCAATAAGATACCAACATAAATGCTTTCATAATCCTTGAACTTTCCAATCTAGTTCCCTTGATGGTGTTGTGAAATAGTTCTTGAACAGCAAATTCCTTCTAAGTTTCAAGGCATTCGAATTGAATGTGCAGGTGAATGGGAAATAATTTGTGCTGGTTGTAAACCCAGTCCCCCACAGACACGCCGAGTCTGCAGCTGCATATGGCACAGCTTCCCCTGGACAAAACCTAGAAGCTGTCAGAGCCACTCCTGCACATCTGGCCAAGGAGGGGAGGCCCCCAGGGATGCAGACAGGAGAGGCTGAGACACAACCCCACCGCAGACCCACCCCACGTGGCGGCCCAGTCAGGAGAGAGTGCAAAATTGGAGCTGCTCCCTGAGAAGCTGAGGGCCCCACATCTGGCGGCCCAACTTCTAAGAGCTGCACCTTAAAGGTGGGCTCCAAAACATCAGGCTTTCAAACCAATGGTGCTCACACCCCTGAGACCCAGGTGGCTCCCAGACTTCCCGTGAAAGCGGCTCCATTGCCGATATGAAAGCATCAGCGGGCAGCCAAGCATCTCGCTGAGCACACACCTAGGGGACTGCTGGTTTGGGGGGCGGGGAGCATCTCCCCTTTTCATCTTTTATCTTTTCTTCTGCCCGCGCCATCCACAGCACCCTTTGCTTTGGTCTGGCTGGCAGGTGCTTTCTCCTCCTTTCTTCTCTTTTTCCAGCAGGCACCATCTACGGCTCCCCTCTGCTTATTCTGACCAGCACACTCCGTCTTCACTTGCCTCCCTGCCCACAGTCACCAGCATCTCTCAGAGTGCTTCCATATTCACCTTCTGCCCATTTTCATGTCTGGTGCCTGGGTTTTGGCAGTTGCCACCCAGGACACGGTCTAGTCACCTGGTTCCGGAGGCCAGGGGCGCTTGTGTTCTTGGGTTCTGAGGGATTATAACAATCAGAGAGACAGTTCTTGGCAGACCACCCCGCCCCCAGGGCACTGAACACACAGCAGACTGAAACACATCCCCAGTCTTTCTATGAAAGTGACCTATTTTCTTGTGCAGGAGCTTCAGCCAGAGGGTCCAGCTGCCCACTTGGCACACATCCAGAGGCCCATGTCCATGGGTAGACAATATCTCAGCCTCCTGACAGCCGCTGGTACCTCACAGATAGGAGCTATTACATTCACCTGGAGCCCTGATTGTTGAGGCTGCCACCCAGGGGACACCTCCAGATGGCCTGGCTGGAGGGGCCAGTGGGGCTCACATTTGTGGTCCCACAGGCCTGTATAGATTTTCATGCTTTAGAAGCAGCAGCCTGAGAGTCTAGCTCAATCAGCGTGAATTTAGGTGCTGACTGAGGTCCTCCCCTTTGGGTCACATGCAGGTGCTGGCCCGCCCTGAACCACTATGAGCTATTACAAATAGAATAGGCTGCTTGGACCATTGCAGAGGTTTGAGAGAACACCAAGAGGCTAGGGCAGGGCAGAAAAGAAGGTTCGCCTCCTAGCCCAGCCTTCAAGACTGGGAAAGGTGACTGTTTCCTCTTGTGCACAGAGACTCAAACAAAATATGTTCCAAGTGAAAAAATGAGATAAAAACCTCAGGGGGGGGGGAAACAACAAGAAAACAGAGGTGAGTAGATTTACCTGCTAAAGGAATCGAAGTAATGGTCACAAAGGTGCTCACAGAACTTGGGAGAAGTGCGGATGAATAGAGAGAACTCCAATAAGGAGACGGGAAACATAAGAAAGTCCCAAGTAGAAGTCCAAGCTGGAGAATACAATAACTGAACTGAAAAGTAAGTCCATTCCTGCTTGGAATCCCAGGAAGGTAAGAGGACACAGTGGAGAGCCCAGCAGTCTGGAGGTCAGTAGGCCTGGTCCTTCAGCCAGTCACTAGTTGCTCCTGACATCACCTGCTACCTTGTCTGTCAACTGGGTGGCAAACTAGGTGTTATCTTAGATGCCTCACAGAGTGAATATTCTTTACTTTGAACTTGCTACCAGTACAGTAGTTCCTAGGACTCGGCAGTTCATCTGGTAAATGGAAAAGTAGGCTAAGGACACCCAAGCTGAGCAGTCAATCAGGACAGAGGACCCCGTTCCCTTTGCTGACTGTCTCTCTCTCTACCTCCCTCCCTCCCTCCTTCTTTCCAAGTGTCAGGATGACTGGAAGAATTAGAGACACTTGTAGAAAAAACTGTGTTCATGGTCTGTTTCTCCTCTCCTTCAACAAACAAAAAGCTATAAGTTATCTTTTATCATGTCTAGGATTTGGAAATTTATGTTCCAATCTCAAGGCTCTGTGTAAGGAAGCGTAACCCATTGAATCCAATGATAGCCCACACCTGTTGCCCTGACCGTCTTGCTCATTCTCCTCAGGTACAGGCCATTAACTTGACACTGTAATTTATCTGTCTACAAGAGTCTCTCATTCATCCCAAACCACCGACATGGAGTGTGCTGCAAAGAACACATTGGCCCTGAACTCCCAGGATAGCCTACAAGCATAATGGATAGGCTGGTCTGTTATGATTGCGGTAAATAAAGGTTCTGGCTTGCTCTGGGGAGGCAGGCACATGGCGTACCTGCCAGCTGCCATAATGGCTTCATCACAGACTGACCCAAAGTGGTTGTTTGTTACCATTTTGCCTTGTTCTAAATCTGAATTGTTAAGCTTCTCCAAGGAGTCCCAGGAGAGTTTTAGTTCCAGTGGGAAAATACATGAAAGGAATTCTTTTTTGGAAATCTAACCGTAAGCACAATTGTACTTATCTGTTTAGCCCAAGAGAAGAGTCCATTGAGAATTAACCAGGTACCAGGGCAGGTGTGGATCCAGATGTTAACTATGACTTCACTGCTATTTCCACTTAGGCAGCCAATTCCAACATTTCCACCCATTAGTGCAGGGGTATCTGCCCTGTGGCCGCTGGGCTGCATGCAACCTAGGGTGGCTGTGAACGCAGCCCATCAATTTACTTAAAACATTATGAGTTTTTTTGTGATTACGTGTCACAATGTATTTAATGTGTGGCCTAAGACAACTCTTCTTCTTCCAGTTTCGCCCAGAAACACCAAAAGGTTAGATACCCCTGCATTAGTAGGAGGTACATCCGATATTTTATGTAAAATATAAAATATATTTCCACCACAGGGGTGGTTCGACATTTCCCCAAGGACTGAGAGATTGTGCCCCAAGGGCACTGAAACTCCTAGACGCACCTTCGAGCTTCAGGCCCTTGCTTTTTCACAAGACTGGCGGTCCTCCAAACTCACCAGCTCTGGAAGCCCCATCTCAAGCAAAATGTAGCACAGTGGTGATCTTTATGCACCGCTGAAACTCATCATCACATTATCACTATTTAAATTGTCTGACAATACAACCCTGCTTTGACTTACAACTCTCAGAGGTATTCTTTCAGGTTAATAAATTTCAGCTTTAATTCAGCTCAAACGAAAATAGGTTTTAAAACTAGGATAAAATAAGTTGTATCAAGAATCAGGTAATGCCATTCTCGGGGCTGACATGAAATATGAAACTTCCATTTTATCCTCCGTCTTCAGATATCACTAGACCATAAAGACACTTTAGAATGACAACATTTTACTGAAGATAAATGCACCAATGTATTATGGTGGAGTTACATGTGATTTTTATTTTATCTTCTATGTTTTTCGATATTCTCCCAATATTCTAAAATATTAAGAAAACCTGTTGTTAAAACTGCAACAACCTTTTGAAAGTATATACACTTAATAATGTGAAACATCTGTAATTACATGGACCACTCTCAAGAAGACGAAGGCTCCCTTTGGCTGTGTCTCCCTTCTGCATAGCAGAACCACTCACAAGGGGGCTCAGCACACAGCAAGGGTTCTGGGACCTACTCAGGCAGGAGTTAAGTGCGGAACTTTGATTCACTAATTAGAAGAGAAAAAGCTACAGTAGACACAGATAACTGATGGTCTGCCTGAGATGCCCACATACCCATAGGCACTCCTGGGGAAAGACCATCCTTGACGTGCTTGCCCACTCCACATTTTGCTCTGAGACTTCTGAGAGGAGGGCAAGGTAGGAAACCACACTGGCCAGGCCTCCAGTTCCCCACCACGTTCCTTTCCTTTTCTTAATTAATTGAGGTTTGCCTTTGACATAATTGTGCAACCAACTGAAAGCCTTTTAAAAACTGTTACAAAAAGAGTGGCTGCTTTTGTTCCTCGGGACATCAAATAATGAGTCTAACTAATATTTTCATTGAATTAGCAATTGACTTGACTTGTTTCCAAATTGATTTTTTTTTGTCCTTTGGCATCACGTAGAAATCTCACCCTTCATCTAAAAGTCATTAGCAAATGAATGTAAGATTATTGATTTAGCTGAACAGGAAATTCAAATCTCGACATCCTGATGGAAAAACATCATACATTTTTATAAGAATAAGTAACCTTCAGAGAGCATTTAGTATATGTCAATTGGTGTTCAAAGTACTTTATATGTATTAACTCATTTAATCCCTATAATGACCCCATAAGAAGGCAATATAATTAGCCTCATCTTAAAGAAGAAGAAACTGAGACCCAGAGCAATTAAATAATAGCTAATAAATAAAGAAGCAAAGAACTAATGCAAGGCAGTGAATGCCTGGGACCTGCACCCTGCATCTTTGAGCTACAGCAGCATCATCACCTGTAAGCGGTGCTCTGGTTTGTTAATCTTGTGGGGTGACCTGATGTAGTGATCGAGACCATCAGCTTCGTAGTCACATAGACTTTAGTGTTCACTCTCAGTCTGCCACTTACCAGCTGAGTATCCTTAGACAAATTACTTCATTAAGTAAGTCTCTTTGCCTCCCTTCCCTTAGTCTAGCACCTCACGTGCCTGATTTCCATGAGGTTTAAATTAGATAATGTTTGCAAACTGTTTGACCTGTGTAACCACGTACTCAAGCTCCTATAAATGGTGTTGGCCAACATGCATTTTGTCCTCAAAAACATGAGAATACATTTAGAATGTTTATAGTCAAGTGAACAACGTATGAGCATGCAGGACTCATCAGGAAGGGGAAAACCAAGATTAAGCTGTCGTTTAAGCTGTCGTTGGAAACTTGAGCAGCTCTCCAGTGGGTAGGCAGCACTTTCGCCCGGTAGTTCTTTCATTTCAGGGCATGGCAAATGCCCTTATTGGAGCATTTTTTAAACTCTTTTTTGCTGCCAAAAGACAAAAACACAAACAATGCACTGCCTCTAATCCTCGTCTCTGGAGATCTGTGAACAGAATGAAGAAACAAAGGGCTGGCAAGGACTGTGCTGGACCAGCTCAATACTGCACTGTGTTCAGAGTGATGGGGATAAAAGAGTAATTTCTTCCATGAGGACGGCCAATGCATATTATTCTAGTGAAAGTACTTAAACACAGAGAATGAAGACAGAACATAAAACACAGCAAATTGCTTTCAGAAAAGAATGAACTCCTGTGGGAAAAAGATGCTCTAGTTGAGCTTTGCACCGAGAGAGCAGAGATTAATAAGAGGGAATGCCTAGCACAGGGTCCAGCATTTAATAGGTAAGGAGGTCAATCACCGTTGACTAGATGAGCAATAGAAGAATACCTAAAGAATTTTCTACATGACAACCAAATCCTTTTTACAGGAAAGAACTATTTGTCTTCATTTGCTCTTGAATAATGTATCATCCAACTATATTCACAAAGAGAAGAACTTTGTTTATAGAACATTATTGCCAACATTGTTAACTATTTGCCATGTTAATAAATACTTAAAAGCTTAAAATTTCACAGAGGAAAAAAATGATGTTGCCTTTTGGATTTAGTAAACTTTGCAACTCTTTGCTAAATAATTCTTAAGATGGCTGAGTTGAGAGGGTAGAAGACACACTGGTTACAAAGTAAGTCAGATAGTTTTTATCCCCTTAACAAACTATCCTAAACCAGGTGGTTGTGATGATAACTTTATGTGTCGACTTGGCTAGGCCATGGAACCAGAGATGAGGTCAAATACCAGTCTAATTTTCACTGTGAAGGTATTTTTTAAATGAGATTAACATTAACATGAACATTAAATCAGTCGACATTGCATAAAGCGGATTACCCTCCATAAGGTCGGTGGTCATCATGAATAAGTTGAAGGTTGAACAGAGACTGAGGTCTGAGGAAGAGGCTGCAAGGTCTGCCTTCAGACTGCCTGTGGACCTGAGCTGCTGCAACATTAGCTCTTCCTGGGTCTCCAGGCTGCCCACCTAGTCTGCAGATTTCAAATTGCCAGCCCAAAATCACATGAGTAAGTTCCTTAAAATAAATATGCCAATATCTCTCTCTCTCTCTCTCTCTCTCCCCCCCCCACCGCCTCACACACACAGGTCTTATATATTACATACACACAGATGTATATATGTATATAAATACACACATATACAAATATACAAATCCTATTGGTTCTCTCTGTCTGACCAGGTCAGTGGCTTATGAAACAACCTTTATTATCTCACAGTTTGTGAGCTGGCAGTCTGAGCTGCCTCCATCAGAATAGCTCTGATCATCTGGGCCAGACACAACAGATCTGGGCTAATCACTCATGCATCTGAGGTCAGCTGCTAGGCAGGTTGGGGGCAGGCTGGTTTAGGATGGCTTAACTGGGATGACTTATCTCTCTTCCACTTGGCCTCTCACCCTGCAACTTATTCACATGGTGGCTGCACAGGCTTCCAGGAGAATGAACAGCAGCATGCAAAGCCTCTGGGGGCCTCGGCTCAGAATTTGCACAAGATTACTTCTGCGGCACTGCTTTTCCCAAAGCAAATGCAAGGTCAAACCAGATCCAAGAGGGAACAAAAGATGCTCTACCTCTTGAGGACAGGATCTGCAATGGGACTGTGGCAGTTTGCAGTCTACCGCCCAGCTGAGCTGAAACTCAGAGTGTTAGTGGGTGGAGACTGTCCCAGCAGTACTTAGCCTGGGACACACACTACCACATGTGAATGAGATGTACGCATGACCTAAAGGAGCTTATAGTAAGTGGGCATAAGGGAGAAATAAGAAAAACAGAAATTATGAAAAACAGTGATACATGATATAAGTGAAACTATGAAAGTCCTAAAATGAGAAATTTAAATCAGGTCAAGTGGACAATAACATTTTCTAGAGGAGATAACACTTGAATGATTATAGTTATAGAGAAGTCCATGATAAACTGAAATATATACCTGGAAGAACACACAATTTTCATTTAGGTCATTAGAATAGAAAAATCTTATTAGTAACTGAGGTAGTGATTAACAGCGAGGATCTCTGAGTTAAAAATAACAGAGCTGGATGCTCACATTTGCCACTTACTAGCCATGAGAATCTGGGGCAAATTATTTAACCTCGATACTACTTAAATTCCTTAAAATGGAAACAAAACAGGACCCACCTATTGAGGCTGGTGTGTGTATTGAGTGAAGTGCGTGTGAAGCCCAACAGCAGTGTCTGGAGTCCATAAGCATCGATACATTATGTTATCACTTCCCTTTTTCTTTTAGGCATTCATGCTTGCATATTTTTGCTTTTGCTCTTTTACCTCTGAGAGATAATTATCAAAAACTCTTTTCACTGTTAGAGTTACAAAAGTTAGATCAAATGTTTGAATATCATTTCTCTTGAGCTTCAAAAAAAAAACCCTTCCTTGAGAAGACAGATTCTAGGGACGCTCTCCAAGACAGCCGTGTTCAGTGTGGGTCCGCCGCCCCCTGGAGGTCCCCAGGACCCTTGCAGGGTAAGCAAGGTCAAAGTTACTCTGCCTTTTCCAGCTCGCCGACATTTCACTGATGGTGCAATAGCGAGGGCAGGTGAGCTGCTGGGTAACTGGGCACCAACCAAGCGGCAAACTCCACCAGCTGTCGTAGCATTTACTCTGCACCTCCAAGTACTGGTAGGAGGAAAATACACCCATTAGACTTAGGGATCCCCCTGAGGAAGTAACACGTGTTACCTGTTTGATCAGATTCAATCCTTAGATACAGGTTATTTTAGTATGCTGGGTGATGAACTGAAAGTGTGCATAAAGCCATTCTATTGCATATTGAATTAAGAAAAAAAAAACCCACTGGATAATTGTTTGAGTTGTGGGCTGAACTAGCCAATATTTCCCAGGAAACTTGATTTGTTTTAGTTGAAGAATGACAGACAAACTATGGTTGCTCAGACGTGGGTATTTGGCAGACATTGTCACAAAAATTGAATGGAGTCTGTCACTTCCAGGAAAGTGTTTATTGCTAACGATAAATTTCCAGCTTGAAAGCTTCCCGGGACTTCAAGACTTTCCTAATGAGACTGTTGATGATAGAAATGAAAGGGATTTTGGAGCACATTTTCAAATGGGTCAATGTTTGGAAGATCTGCATAAGTTGTGAACCAGTATGTTCTAACAACGCATAATGTTAGAAAACCAGGCCCCTGTAACAGATTCATTCCCAGCTCAAATTGGAACCGTGGATTTTAATGTAACAGTGTCAAAGTGTATCGATATATATTCAGATTCTACATTACAACTTTTAAGAAACTACCACTCATCAAGTTTTGGTGACTTGTCATGGAAGAATGTCTACGATTATGTTAAAATGCTCCTGCTCTGTCTAACTGCACACCCACACGAGTGTGAGAACAGTCTTCTCCATACAGAAGTGCAGATAATTGACCACAATAGGCCAAAGACAGAAACAGACGCAAAAATACAACCTTTATCAGACACTGAAAAGCATTATAAAAATAATTTTTTTGATGACGTTACTAATTATTTTTCATTTTAGGAGAATATAGTTATTTTCGTAAAAGTGTGCTAGTTGTGTTAAAATGCATTGGACTTAGTATTTTAAATGAGTTACACATATTTTTTTTAAACTTCTCAGTTTAATTTCTAATATAATACACATAAATAGATACATCCCATAAAAACAACAGCTCTTAGAGGTTATCAATCATTCTCAAGTGTGTAAAGGGATTCTGAAAAGAAGACATTTGTGGACCACGGGCTCCGAAAGATGTCACTGTCCTTTGGCAGAAGCTACAGTGGATCCCGCCTTGATACTGAAGGGCCTGGGCCTGCCCGTCAGCATTGGCTGGTGTCTTCCATGACGTGCAATTGATTGTGTGCCTGTGGCAGAAAGATGGGGCTCGGTGTATCGTCAGGAGCCAGGTCATGCACGGGAAGCTTTGGGTACTTGGCTAGGGCTGTGACTTTACCCTGAAAACTACAACAAAAAAACCACTGAAGTAGTGGTGGGGGGAAAATTCAAACTGTAATTGAACAACAATAAAGTAATTTAAAAAAAAAACAGCACTGAAGTATTTTAAGGAAGAGATGGTATGATCAGATTTATACTTTAGGGAGATAAGCATGAGGCTGTGTTGATGAATGGAGGCAACAAGTCTGACGCCCAGAAGATCCACAGGGGCTGTTAGCTGTGGTCCAAGTGAGATGGGATGAGGGGCTCCTATATGGAAGCAGGCCCAGAAGGACGACCGAACAGGCTGTCCTTCTTTTTGGGAGAGGGACCAGAGACAGAATTTGCGTGCTGGGTGACTAATGGGTGTGCAAAATGAATGGGAGATTCTTCGTCCGAAATCTCAATATGTTGCTGAAATCCCGTGCCTGTTTAACAAAAGCATGGCTCTCCCTTTTGACAAGCTGTCTGTTCGCTGATTCTGATATTATTTCTAAACTATTGAAAATTTTAAATATTAAAAAAAAAAGGATACTGAAGAATGGCTGTCATGGGGCTGAGAGAATTCCTGAGAATGGGCACTGGCTCTTTGTTCCTTTCTATTCTCACCTTAGAGTTAGACCTCCAAATAAAAGTCTCCAATTATAGGATGATACAGAGTAGAGATACAGAATGCTCTCCTGCTCTTGCCCAGGCAGATAATACATTCTCTTGAAAAAATCTTTAGATTTCCAAAAAAGATTTACACTTGTTGGAGAACTCGGTTCATTAGCTTCTTTTTTGGAATCTTATTCCTGCAGAAACAGACAGGACAAATAAAGAGAGAACCAAAGAGGTAATAAAAGCACCCCCATCAGTATTCAAATCTGTGAGACAGGTAAAAATAACAACAACGGAGGAGCAAGGTTTCCGGAATGCATTGTTAAATCATTCCTGTGAAAACATCAGTCCTTTTACAAAAGAAAGTGGGTCACAGGGAATTTCAGTAACCAGCTCAGTCTTACCTCCAGAGCCACCAACATTAACGCATGCCAGAGGAGAACTAAGAGAGGAGAGCCTCCATCCTGGCCAGGATAATTCAACTGCAAATTTGGTCCATTTGTCCAGGCAAGTCAGTGAGTGGTTCTTGTCGTCCTGTTTTGTGGTGTGAAAACTCCCATTTCCCTTATGGCTTCTTCCAACTTGAATTTCCTGGGGTCATTTCAAAGTTTAGTGTTTGAATAGCATTTATTGTAAAGTTTCTCTTGGTAACTTGTTTTGTGTTCTTGTTTCTTGTTTCTTTTTTTTTAACAGTTGCTGCCCTTTTGTTCTAGGAAGAAATTGTCTTCTATTTCTATTTTGTTTCCCCAGTAAGGTTATTGCTCTATAATGTTTACTATACATGAAAACAGAGAGAAGAGAGAGAATATTCTACCTTACCTAGCAGTTGGCTTCAGCAACCTCACTCCATCCTAAAACTAGTTCTAGATGCAGAATCAGACCCAAAAAATCAGTTATTGGAAAAGAGCTTTCCAAAACTTTAACACTAAGTCATATTGCTACCTCTAAGCATCACCAAGAGTAACATTTTCAAGTTTGATTATTTGGCTTCTGCACAGGAGAACAAAAAATAGATTTCTTGAAGCAGACGTTGTCGGAAATAAGTGCTAGCAAATAGTCTGATAGGAGAGCAGAAAGAAAAGAATTTTAAGCAGGAAACAGAAGAGCTATAAAAACGAGTCTCATCCAATTTCTTCACATCTATCTCCACAGAAGAGGGAACTTCCACTGCAACTCTTACTCTGTTCATGGGGAGGGGAGGAAATGCCAGAAAACTCCTTCTTTCTCCCTCTGTCCTTTCATTCATTCCCTTCCAAGAGGGGGAGTGGTGTGTCAAAGCTATCCCACCCTTGGGATTGGTTGATACGGGCCACTGGGCCTCAGAGTCGAGAACCAGCCTGTCAAGGTGCTTCACCTCAACCTTCAGATGGAGCAGTTTCTCTTGCCAACGTCTTTATCTCCCCAGGGGTCATCATGAGTGCCCTGGCCTTTCTGTCACTTCACAGAAAGTCCATCAGGGAGAACCTCGAGTCTGCTTCTACCAACCTTGCTCTCCGTTTTCCCTGTGAATAGGTGTGGGACGCAGTCCTACCATCATCCTTGGCTGTGTCCTTGAGTCCCAGTATGGACTGCCAGCCTGCACGGCAGGCTCCGACCTGGCTACACAGATGGACTGCAGCCTGGACCTACCTAGACTGGAGGACATCACAAGCCTCGCTTTATTGTCGAGGAATCACGGAGTGCACACACAGATTTAAGAAAACAAATCCTATTTCCCATGTGTCACTGATTGTGCTTAAGAGCCAAAGGTAAAAGGAAGAAGGAATGAGGTTTCAGCGCTGTGATGGATTGAACTGTGTCCTCCCAAAATAAGCTGAAGTCCCACCCCCACCCCCAGTCCAGGCAAATATAACCTGATTTGGGAATAAGGTCTTTGAAGATAGACAACCAAGTTTAGATAGGGTGTCAGTTAGGGTGAACCCTCCCCAATGTGACTGTGTCCTGATAAAATGAAAAATTTAGACAGAGACAGAGGCACACACAAAGAGGACATCATGGGAAGACAAAGATCGAGTGACGCATCTAACACCAAGGAACACCAGAGACTGCCAGGAATCACCAGAGTCTAGAAGAGGCAAGGAGTGATTCCCCTGCAGGATTCAGAGGGCGTGCAGCCCTCCCCACACCCCGATTTGGGACATCTAGAGCTGCGAGACCATGAATTTCTGTTTTTTCTGAGCCACCCAAGTTTCTGCTACTATACCTTGTCATGGCAGCCCTAGGAGACTATACAGCCACCCAAACCCTAAATACCATTCAAAAGGTATGAGCAAGGGTTTTGAAAAGAAGATTATGCAAATAATCAATAAACACATAAAAATGTGTTAAAAAATCACCCGTTTCCAGGAAAGGCAAATTTTAAAAATTAAGATAGATTTTATTTTTAAAAACAGCATTTTTTTTCTTTAGAAAAAGAAAAACAATTTTCTTTTTTCAAGGCCAGGAAAAGAGGTATTCAAACATTTTGATCCAAGCATGAATCAGTACAACCTTTCTGAAAGACGCTTTAGAAACATGTATCAGGAGTCTTCCAGGAATTTATTTGAAAGGAATGCTGTTAGATTCCATAGTACTTATTACTTTATAACATACTATATAATTTACTTATTTGTGTCTATTCTCAATCTTCACTGACTAGAATATAAATTCTACGAGGGCGAGGATCACTCACTTTTATACCCCAAGCACTGAGAATATTGCCCAGCAAATTGTAAACACTCCATCAACTCTTGTTGGATATGTTAATCAAGAAGTCCACCAAGATTTATGTACAAATGCGTTCACTGCGGCACTTCTTACAATAGCTAAATATTGGAAAAATATAAACATCCACCACTGGGACACTGCCTCAGAAAATGGCACCACCACGCAATGGAATATCATGCAACCATTAGAAAGTAGGTCTATAATAGTTAAGGCTACAAGGGAACAGTCACATATATTAAAAAGTTAGAAAAGGGGATGAAGGGTTATCAGTGGGAAGTGGGTGAGGAGAGAGGGGGGAAAAGCGACAGGAAATAAGAAGCATAAATGGCAGGTACAAAACAGACAGGGGGAGGTTAAGAATAGTATAGCAAATGGAGAAGCAAAAAAACTTATGTATATGACCCATGGACATGACCTAAGGTGGGGGAATGATGGTGGGAGCGGGGTACAGGGTGGAGGGGAATAAAAAGGAGAAAAAAATGGGACAATTATAATAGTGTCATCAATAAAATATATTTTAAAAATGAAAAGTGTATATACAGTAACATATTAATTTTATTAAGAAATGGCATGCCAAAATGTTACCAATGATTATCTCTGCCTGTGGAGCTTACAGTCATGTTTGCTTTCTTCTCTGTGTTTTCATATTTCCTATAAGTGTGTAAATAAAATGTTCAGCCATCCACATACCTCACACACTTCTGAGTATATTTCATCACACAGCATGGTGTGCTGATAATGTTCATAATAACAACCCTAGGTTGTTTTAGAAATATTAAATTACTCTCATATTCCTCTATTTATAGAGAAGGGAAATCTGTGATGGAAACGTGAATTTGATTAGTCTTTATACTTTTCTGTGCTTTTATTTCTAAATTCAGGAGGTGGGCAATTCACTTTTTAATGCTTTCCATTCAAGCAACTTAAAAGCTTAAAAAGTTCAAGTTCTTTAAGGGGTAACCTTCAATTATCTGAAAAGGTTATTTATATGAAATACCTAGTTCCCTTATTGCTGGTTAAATGAAACATCATTGCATATATTACCGTGAAAAGGTATTTATTTGATACTTGGCAGTTTCAACAGTGCGACCTAATATGGAATTTTCCATACTGCTCAAGGTGAACATATAAAATGACAAATTACAAAAAATCTATCTTACGTTAGTATCAATGTATTGTACCAATTACCATCAATGTGTTATGGCAATAGTGAAAAGTTTTATAAATATTTTTAATAGCTTTACAACCAGGCTCCAAATACAGGGTAGAAAAGCAGAGGCATGGGGAGTCTGCACGCCTGGTTCAGGTTTACAGAAGAACACGCCTGTGGGCACACAGCGCCAGGAAAAGTCCAGAGGTAGGAGCTCAGTCCAGGGTCCCCACAGAGCTCCATTGGCAGGCTCAGGACAAGCTGACTACACACCGAATCACATTGTCCCTCATCCATACACTCTGCTATCTGGATTTTTTTAATCAGTGAAAAGTAACCAAAATTCGATCCTACCACTTGTGGGAGCAGAAACAAATTCCATCTCCTTGTCACGAAGGGAAGCTAACGTCAGCACCTGCATCTTGCCATCGGCACGGCTCTCACCTACAGCTTACCTGCGAGACTGCAGAGCCCAGTGCACGTGGAGAACCCAGCCAGACACTGGTCGGGGAATGGCCCGCAACACCAGTGCCTACTATTGGTTCCATACGCTGCTTAGGTGCAGGTTTTGATGGCCCGGCTCTTTTATTTCACCAGTCTGTGTGCTTCAGGTGTTAGGGTATAAGGAAGTACTTAAAGTGAGGAAATACAAGTCTCCTCATAAATAATCCAAATAAATAGGCCGTGATGTTGATATTTGGCTCTGTCTGCTGAGTATTGCCTGGTAGCCTTCGGGTCCTATCAATTCAGCATCGAGCGTATTTATTAACATGGACTCCCCCCACCTGCTCCCACCTCCAGGGGTCATTTTCTTCACTATTCCCACATGCATACTTTTATTCCTTTCGGTGGCGTAGTTACAGAGAATTAGCTGTAACTCCTATTTCTGCACGGATGAGCAGAGATACAATAGAGGGACACACTGGAAATTAGAAAAATAATAAATACAATATTTTTAAATCTTCTAAAGATACATTGATGAGCAGGCAAGAAAGAAATACTGAGAATTATACACCTACGTCACCCAGAAACCTAGAAAGGTAAGCAGGCATTACCACCGCGCTGTGACCATGTGGCCTCTGCCCAACTCAATGGCCTTGCACTGAGATTTTTATAGCCTGGTGGGTGGGTGGGTGGGTGGGTGGGAAGAGAGAGACCAGGGCTCAGGCCAGCCCCAAAGCCCATCCAGCTCTTCAAAGAGTGGGAATCCTGAAGTTCAGAGAAAATATTAATCCAAATAAAATACAGTAAAAAACAGTGTCGCACCCTTTCCGTTTGGAACACTGCCCACAACAGAAGCGAAAGGAAGAGCAGACGTCCAACCTGTCCCAGGGAGCTAAGGAAGAGGCGCCTGTCACAGCTGCCACCCCGGCCTAGGATCTTGCGAAAGGGATGTGAGCTCTGAAGATGACAGAATTTCATAAAGTCACTGTGACCGTGAGTTAAGAGCCCGGCAGCACTGGGGTGGCAGCTGTCCCTGGGCTAACAGCTGTGTTCACAGGGCCTACTTTCACTCAGTTTTCACATATTTTTTGACAATGTTTCTCCAGACCTGAGGTTGACTCCTCAAAATGCACTTCTAATGACGATTACTTCTAATAAATTTCTACTTCAGTTAGCCAGACTAATTTCTGATGCTTGTACCTGAGCACCTCATTCATAAAATCTCTTTCTTAACTCAGAAATCTTTAATGCCCGCGCCAGAAAATTCTATCTGGAGGAGAGGTCACCCAGGAAAGCCTAAATGTAAAAAAAAAAAAAAAAAAATGATTATCTGGAAGAAAGTTTTCTCACAATTACAGTTGCTATCGATCAGGGACCTGTCAGAGTCCTAACCTCCACGGTGACTCGGTGCCCTCGAAGGCCTTGGAGGTGACCCTAAATGTCCTGCTTTTTATCTTCACCCATGTGACTGTCACTCACGACCAGTCCCATAACCTGTCTTGAATCTTCATGGTCCAGTCACACTCTCATTCACATCAAAAAGAATTACAGTGCTCATTTTCCAAATCATGAAACAGAAATTAGCTTAGTAGCTTGACAGGGTTATCAGTGAGGAGCACAGAGCCTGCATCCTAGACTCTTGCAGCTCATGTTGCCTTGTGGTACCAACCATTTGTTTCACTTGCTTGCACAGAGGGCTTCTTACTCACTTTTTAAAGAAATACACAATGATCACCTGCAGTGATCCCAGCACTTTGCTAGCTGTTCTAGTTGGCAAAAAGACATGGTCTTCCATCGGGTGGGCCCGCAGTGAGAACATCTCAGTTGCATTGCTGTGCACCCAATTAATCTGTGTGAATGCAGACAAATGTCGTATCGCTTTAAGCTTCATTTTCATTGTCTATTGGGGGTGATGCTCATCTGCCCTGCCTTGTCTACCAGGGTTGTTGTGAAGCTCGAATAGTAACTGTTGCCAGTAAAATAAGGAAAACGTCTCTCCAGGCACTTCGGAAGGAGAAAACTGAGATCACTCTCCGAGAGCATTATATCACTCATAAGTGAAATAAAACGGAGCTGAACTCATAAAAACAGAGGGTAGAATGGCAGTTACCAGGGGCTGGGGGTTGGGGGAGTTGGAGAAATGTTGTTTGAGGATACAAACTTGTAACTAGTAGTTGTAGTAAGTCCTGGAGACATAATGCACAGCATAGTGATTACAGATGACAATACGCATTATGAACTTCAAGGCTAAGAGACTAGCTCTTAATTGCTCCCACCATAAAGGTAAATGATAACTACATAAAGCAATAGAGGTGTTAGCTAACACCACAGGGGTAATTATATTTCAATATCTAAATGTATCAAATCAACATGTTGTTCACCTTAACCTTGCACAAGGACATATGCCAAGTACATCTCAGTAGTATATCTTACTAAAAATACATTAAAAGAACAAAAAGGAGTCCTCATGAATTAAATTATAAAATCAGGATGCAAAGAATCGAAAACCAGAGAGAGAACATCAGCTTTGGAAGACAGATTGAACTGCCTGCTAGTCAGCAAAAAGGAACACTAGTCTGATTAACCACATTAAAAGACATAAGCACAGAGTTTGGCAATAGTAAAACAGATGGCCAAAAGTAGCTGAAGCAGAGTCAGAGATGTGAATGCCGGGAACCGTGCCCGGGAACCTGACCCGAAGGACTTCAGTGCAAGGCTTGCGAGGCCATTCTCAGCAAGACCACCTGCTTGGCAGAGATAAAAATACTAGACTCAGTGGCTTCCTTGGTCCCACCTCTGCTGAGGGACCATCTAGAAACGTGTTAATCTGTAAGACAGGTATGCCTGCAGGGTGATGTCCAAACGAGCATTCTCATTGACGGGACACTCGTAGTTCACGCTGGAAACATCATGACTTTAAAATTAGTCTTGTGAGCTTGGCTTCTGTGCACCCACCACTGAGGATAATTTGTCGACTAAATCTGATTTCTCAGCCAACCAGCCTGAGGGCCAAACTCTCAATTCCCCAAAGTGATACTATCCTGGGAAGATTCAGAAAAGGCAGCCAACACTTTGAATCTGAAATCTCAGGATCTATTCATTTCTTACGGGACAACTTTTTCCACAACTTTGCCTGAGC
This sequence comes from Macrotus californicus, assembly GCA_007922815.1. NCBI lineage: Eukaryota > Metazoa > Chordata > Mammalia > Chiroptera > Phyllostomidae > Macrotus > Macrotus californicus. Next base: position 93,463 of record VMDR010001531.1, on the reverse strand, counting down.
TCGACTCTTCAGAATAGTTAAAATTTAAGTAAGAGGAGAACAATGGCAAGGGAAAAAGTATGTCATGGTCAATGAGAATGGGAATGAGAATGAGCTCACCAAATTCAAAGTTCAAAGGTTAGATGAGCTTGGCTTGTATGGGGGAGTCCAAGAGAGGGAACCAGAAAGGCAGGGTGAGGCCAAACTCAAAAGGCCCATAAACGCTGGGGGAAGGAGCTCAGAGTTTGTGATATGGGGAACCAAAGTGACAGAATAATGGGTTTGGAGAGATTATTAATCTGTCAATGGTGGGAATAACTAAAGGGCAAAAGACCACTGAGAAAGTTCTTGTCAGAATCCAGTTGCAAAGACATTTGGGATCTGCACAAGGTTGAAAGACTGAGGTTGTTTTTTTTTTCCTGTCCAGTGCTTCTCCGTTTGTCTGGGGTGAATGCACCCCTTCTCTTAGAGAAATACTTCCCCTCTCTCTCTGACCTGGACCTCTAGTAGAAGTTGATTGGTACCAGAGTACTCCCTCCCTGGCTTCTGCTCATTGGTCGAGGATTGGACTACGATTCCCATCAAGGCAATCCAAGTCCTTCAGTGGGATTTTTCAATCAGTTCCTGCCTGAGAGTGAAGCTCATCACCTTCTAGTTGTATTGGAATTGAGCAGACTCACTGCATGAGAAATTTTTTGCAAATATATCGCTAAATTCTGGTTACCCATTTGAGCTGGTTTTGCTCCATGAGTTCACTCCCGTCACTCCGCCCATCACTGTACAACCCCTGCCTCCCTGCCTCATCCCAATGCGAGAAATCCCAAGTATTTCCCATCCCCAGATAGCAGCTCACAACTCGCAATTGCTCATCCGTGCTTCTTAGAGATACAATAGTTCAGCTTATTCTTTTTCAGTGTTAAAGCCTGATACGAATTAATACTTCATTCTAAAATATTTTCCATGGCTAAATATTTTGATCAGTATTACACCGAAGTGGCAAGTGAGCCTGTTCTGGGGACCCTCAAATCCTTCCTTCTAAGTTCTCACATTTCTTAGTTATTCCTTTCCATATTCCCAGGCACAAACGTCTTTCTTAACATTTGCTGTCGGGTGAAATTTTTCTCTCCATTTCGAAGTACATGCATAGGGGTATTCCGAGGACGCTGATGTTCCAAGTGCCGGCACAGGAAGTCCTTGGGACACATGACAGATGCCAGTGCAGAGGACTACATTCGTCACCTACAGAGGTGGCTCCCTCCCGTTTTGGTCTTGGAACTCTTCTGCACTATAAAATCATTAGGTACCTCAAAGAGCTTTATTGATATTTACCATACCAAATTTTAAGTTAAAAGCATAATTTTATATGTATTAATCTAGTTCATAACAATAATAGATCTATTATTAGACATACTAACATTAAAACACATTTACGAAAATCATCTATTTTGCAAAGCAAAAGAATGTAGTGAGAGGAACCCATTATTCTCACATTTGTCACATTTCTTTTATGTCCTGCTTAGGAAAAGGCATCTGAACCCCGCTGTCTGCTGATCTGTTACATAGTGCTGCTCCTCTGTACACTCAGGAGAAAGTAAGAGCGAAAAAGGCAAAGGGAGTTTGGAGAGTGATGTGAAACAGTTTTTCGACTTCTTGGGTCCGATAAAACGGCCTGGGAAACTTACAGGTTTCTCCAGACCACACTTGGATGGCAACTGCCCCATACGTGTGGGCAACACAAACCCAAATTCCAAAGTGGAGACGCTTGGCCTTCGGCTCACTCCTGAGTGACCTCACCAGGGACCTCATCTCACTTTCTGATTGCCCAGAAATCCGTCTCCCGCTGTGGCACCCAGCCGGCTCTGCTCCTTCTGTAGCAGCAATGTGCCAGTTCAAAACACACTCATCCTCTGTTGCTCCCCGAGGGTCCAGGTAGGCAACAGGCTGATTTAATGAACTGAATTGTTAATTGGTGATAATGGCTCAGCCCTCCTTCATTTACTCTCCTGTTTAAACTCAAGTCTTGACCCTGACTGATGTGGCTCAGTGGGCTGGGTGCCATCCCACAGATTGAAAGGTCACTGGTTCACTTCCTGCTCGGGCACATGCTTGGGTTTCAGGCCAGGTCCCCAAGTGGAATGTGTGAGAAGAAATTGATTGATCGTTATTTCTCTCTCACATTGATGTTTTTCTCCCTTTCTCCCTCCCTCCCCCTCTCTCTAATAACAAATGAATAAGTAAATAAATGAATGAATTTAAACTCAACCCTTTGATGCCTCCACCCAAATAAATTACTTATAGGTAAGTGCATCCCAGGGGAGGACTTTTATGTCACTTGCCTCTGATGACACCGTCTCGTCTCTCTTTGCCTGGTCCTGACCTTGCGTGCAGTGAACACTGTCAGGAGTATATGTGAGACAGCTGAAAAAATGCTTAGATTTTTCTGCATCCCTCAGGAAGTACTGCTTGCGATCCCATAAAGGAGATGAAAACCTAGGCACAGAGCAAAAGATATCAGCAGAGAGTGGAGTAACAACAAAACTACAAGCAGGGATGTTGGAAGGAAGCTACGCCTCGGACCTTCACAAACAATTACAGCGTCAGTTCCCTGAACACGCTGCCATTTTCAATTTAACTTCTTTTAAGAACAAAACTCAACCGTGCTTCAAAATTATTTGCAATGGAAGAGGACTTCAAATAAGATACAAATGTTCGTTAGGAGAACATACAAGTTTGACATCTCATCCATCCAAAAAGAGGAGAAAAACGGGCCTAGGCTAATTTGACTAAGTCATTTGAAACCCACAAAAAGATAAAGGTGAGTGATTGAGTTATGGTGTTAATGAGCCTCAGTTCACACATGGCCTCAAGGTAATGAGGCCACATTCTCCTGGTGTGAGTGGGTAATTAATGCTTCCAATTATCATGAATTCTCAGAGGAAACAATAGTTAGGAATGGCCACAAGCTATGCTTTACAGACTGGGGGAGGCAAGGGAGAAAACCTCCCAGAAAATTTTATATTTCTCTCTGTGCGGGAAGACACAAACCAGGCTATTTAGAACAATATTTTTGCTACATGGCAAACAAAAGTATTTTTGTCTGGAGTACCAAACTTACAACATCCACTCAAGTGTAACAAAAGGTTACACAAACTCTCCAGTCTCATGTGGTGGGTCTGTTCTCCAGTAACTTGATCCACTTATAACTCCAGGCTCTTTCCATGGATTGGTTTCTAATTTTGTAAAATCCAAATATATAACCACAGGAAAATTCAAAACAGGCTCACAAGGTTTGCACTTTGGTGACTGAAGGGGATGTTGCCTTGTTAATCTCAAAGGATTGGCAGAGCAATTTTATCACATTTTCTTTTAAAAAAAATCTATACAGATTTAAGGTCGTGTTCTGGATCTAATTGAGGTAACCTTTTGCACAATCTAGCTTTAATGAAGTGCAATGAAGCTAAACTCCATGGGGGCCATTAATCTGAAACACTCCATTTAAAAACTACAAGGGGAGTTTTTAATAAACAGTGTGAACGAATGCCCATGTAGAAAGGTAATCGAGAGGGAGCTGGTGTCTACGCCAGATTGTTATTAAACCCTTATCACAGGTGAAGCTGAAACCCCCGATGGCAAGCCGCCCTGTGATTTATATTGCCCTTCTCATCCTAACTTTAAAGGAAAGGCTACGTTTAATAATGAAAAAATCCTGTGACTAAGCTATAAAATAACTGAGCAATTACTTAGAATAATTTATACAGTGCAATACACTGACCTTGCTTTAAGCGTAAAATCTACAAAGTAACTTTGGCAATAAAACTGTGAACCTACTAAAAGGACTAAAGGCTTTAACCATTTTTATCGTGTGGAGCCTGGGGGGACCGTAAATACATATTACACGCTAATCACAGGGCTTAAGAAAATTCATAATTTTTTTTTCTATTAAAATGGCTTTTCAGAGAAAAGTTTGCTCAGCTTGGTCAATTGCAAATCAATTCCAATGCCCTTGCTTTAAAAAAGATTACATGCAATTTCTATCATTTTTTCCCACATGTGAATTCTGCTGCCTGACTCTTTGTAATTCACAACCATGGCCGACAGAGGAAAACTGGTGATAGCTTTTCCATATCACCTATTTAAATATTTACTCTTTCAAAATTAAAGAGGAAGGAGGAAGAGGGGGTGGGGAAGGAGGTAACAGGGCCCCACTGTAATAGCGAGGACCGGTGCTCTCTCCCCAGCCCACTGAAGCAAAGATGCTTCTATTTCTGGATAAGCCAATCATACCCCACCACTCAGCAACGTGCAATCGATGCTTCTACTTTCCACGGTGGCTTTCAACAACAAAGTTCAGCGTCTACTCCCAACTGACTAAGAGCAGCCCCTAACCCAGCGTGACACATCACTCTCGCTGCCTTCAATTTCTCAACCCCCAGAGCTGAGCCAACACTTTTTCTCTGAATGCTTTGAATTCATGAAATGATTCCAACAGTCTGTCTTTCAATTGACTTCAAATTCCGTGAAAGCCAGTCTGTTTTCTTGTCAGATTGGAATGTCAGTATATCAAAACTCTGTAGAAACCAATTTTCAGAGTGGCATCTTTTCTTTGCAACACAAAAAAGCCCTGCGTTCCTAAGGGTTACCTTGCTTCGCTCCCAATAAACTTAGGTAGTTTAGCTCCCAAATGGGAATAAAGTCCCAGAACGTTGTCCCTGGGGCAGGAGGGGGGGCACAGAGAGCTTTACATAAACAAGTGCTGAAGGAAAACCTCTCAATCAAAATCATCGCTTGAATATTTCACGTCTATCACTCCTTGAGCTCCAGACGTAAGAGAGTTCCTGCTTTAAAGCAAAAGGGTTTAAGGTGGGACACATGGAGCCATTGTTAGTCCCTGACAAACACCTAGCCCACAGTCTGGAGGGACAGTCACCACAGAAGTCCCAGGAGTCTCAGCCCCAGGGGGCCTCCAGAATAGGAGCTCTGGGGGCTCAGGGAGGAAAGCCAATAATTAATTTGATTGAAACCACAAGGTCCCCGAAGGTTCTGGGAGCCATATACCTTTGGACATGGGGTGAGGGTGGGCAAATATTTGGAAGCCAGTTTAAAAGCAGATTAAGTGCCCAGATCACCACCCAAGTAGGAACATGGAAGTTGAGATCAAATGTGAATTTTCAGCATGCCATCAAAATGCTAGAGTAGGGTAGGAAAAATAATTTTCCCTTTACCCTTCTGAGTTTTTGTAATAAAAATACAGATTAACAACAAAAATACCCAGAAGTTGATTAATGTGTATTCTTTATATATACATGAAAGATGCCCAGGGAAAAGTTAGTAACTCTTTACGGCAGTTTAGAATTCAAGCTTAAATACATCTTAACGTGGAAAAGGGAGGGAAGACGAAGGGCCTCTTACTGGAGAGAAAACTATTTTTAGGAAGGATGACAGGCCCTTAGAAGAAGAATTGGGACGTATGGTAGTCAGTGGCAATAGCTATCTGAGTGTGGTATCTACTTCCAGCCTCTTCTCCTGTGACAAGTCAATGAGTCCCTTCGGAAGGATCGTCTTCGAGCAGATAAGAGGAGTCCAGGGAAAGCCTGCCCCTACATTTACTGTTCCTCAAATGCCTTCAGCTGGAAACAGTCCATATACCAAAGTGGTATATTTGCAGTCCCAGATCCTGAACAGCTTCAGTGCCTAAAAGATACAAAGTAAAGATCAGACCGGGATGACCAGAGTTGGCGCTGCAGGAGAGGAAAAAGAGAAAATCCCTCCAAGGTGGGCCTGGGTTGTGTGCATCTCTCAAACGTAGGGGCTTTTCTGTCTTCAGGGCCCCATCACAGCTCCCTGCCCTCACCCCTCAGACCCAGCTGTGGGAAAGGAGCCTCGCTCTCAGCCCTCGCTCCTTCAGGAAACACTCCTGGAAGTCTCTCATTTCAGTTTGCCCTCTGACTCCTGCCTGAATGGGGTCCGAAGCATCCTGTATCCATAAGCTCCCAAGGACGCACATCACCCAAACAAGGAAGGAATCGAAATAAAAAAAAACACAGAGAGAGAAGAGAAGCAAAATAGCAAAGAAAGAGCCCACAGTGATAGCACAGGGAGACCCCAGGATATTTATTACAGCTGAGCCTGAGGGTGAACACAGAGCCCGAGCTGGATCAGGCCTGAAGCTTCTGGAAAAGATTGCCCAAGAGACGGAAGTCTCAGAACACCTAATGCATGGGAACTTCTAGAGAAAAAAATTGGACAACTAGCAGAGAGTCTGGGTTGAATTAGTACTAAAACACGGAGAGGTAAACAAACAAAAAAAGAAGTGATTCATCCAGAAAAAAACAAGAAGCCACGTGGGAAAAGAAAACCATAATTTTACACAGACTCGGCAGTGAGTGGCAGTTACTCAGCCGCTACCTCAAAACAGGAATAGTAACTGGTCCAAAAGTGTGACCTAAGGGGAAGGATGCTTGGGGGGAGGGAGGGGAAGGATGCTGGGAGGGGGAGGGGAGGGGAGGAAAGAGAGAAAAACCCTGAACTCCCATGAATAATGCCTAGAGCTGAAAAATTTGAGAAGTAGCCATAAAAGCATGCTATTTTTAAGCACAGTGGCAGATTAAAATAAGGAGAAGGAGCAGTAAACGTTAAAAGCTCTTGCCTCTGGGAAGCAAGTAATAGCAGGAGGGGGCTAGCAAATCATTCTTCATAACAGACGGTATGGGAATATTTGACTCTTCAAACTACATGTAACTGTAACAAAAAAAATCAAAATCAATAAAAACTAGAGGAAGACAGGAAGAGAGGCAGTAAGGAAGAGAAGGGAGGGAGGGAAGGAGAGAGATTTGGTTTTTAAAAAATCAAATTGGCTCAAGTAAACAAGGCAAGGCACAGACAGCAGAAACTGACGTGGAGCTATCTCAGCGTCTCCTGTAAGGAGCCTGCCTTCCCGCAGCTGGCCCTCCCTTCCCCACCGGCCTCATCCTGCTGACACCCTCTGGCTGATTAAATACACCTATAGCTACAGTGTTTCAAAAGTCGGTCCTGCCCTCCTTCTAAACAAATGTCTCAGCCAAGCAGGGTCCTGGCAACTCTCCACCCAACCCCAGTCCCTACGACTAACTTTATTGGTAATCCTTCCCCTCACTTGTAGATACCCACGAACCCTCCAATAGGGAGACGTGCAGCACCTTTCGGTTTGTGAAGATACCTTGAATTTTGCACCACAGTTCTCTACCTCTTAGACTAGTTTTAACATTTGGGGAGGCCTTCCTTTAGCCAAGCACTTTCACTGAGCCTTGATTTGAGGAAACAAAAATATACGTTACTTACTTTTGTACTTGGATTACTCCAAGCAACGTTGGACATACAGTGGAGAAAAAGAACCCTGCTCAGAGGCCTATGGACAGTGCCCCCCCACCCCCACCCCCACAAAGAATCAGGACAGCTGTGTGTGCCCACCGTGTTGTATTATATGGGAACCCCACCGGCGGGGTGCCTTTCAAATTTCATCTAGTATGTTCATCCTCAGCCAGGTTTTGAACTGTGGACATCAATTCATTTAACCCTCCTGGGAGAATCCCTCCCCACACCTTTCAAGACCTAAGTTGACATCTGATGAAATAGGAAGACAAAAAACAGTGGGCCCAACCTAAATAATTCCTTTCTAGCCCACACTAGGAAGTCATTCAACCCGCTAGACATGGCAGTGCTACAATAGGAGAGAGGATGCTAGGCATTATATCAGCAGAACAATTGGACCTCGGCCTGCCCATTGTCGAAGTGGCTTCTTATGTAACACCCAGCTCCCAACACATAATTACAGGCCTTAGCAGCACCGTGGATGACAGGCAATCTTCTGCCTGGAGCCAACTGGAGGAAAATGCACTGAGGAAATGCAGTGAAATCCCCAAGCCCATCTTACCAGGGCGAAGAAAGTCCTCATAAGCCAAGCTGACAAATCTTAGGAATCTTAGGAAAATACTTGCTATGGATTCAAATGAGGACGTGCCATTAAGAGACGTGGTCTTGCAGCCTTGGAAGGTCAGACAAGACCGCCCTTTCCTTCAGCCTTCTCTAGACCTAAAATGATCGTCTGTGAGACTGAAATCAGGTGCTGTTATGGAAAGCAGAAGCCACAGCTCATCAGCAGAAAGGGGTGCGATACGGGAAACTGGGTGCTAACAGCTCAGGAAGGAGGTGTGAGCTCTGGGCTGAGTCTGCAGGAAGAAGTGCCAGAGCTGGCCAACACCCTGCACAGCGGGCCATCCAATGGGGCGGCCCAATCAGGAAGGTGAGTAATGAGGAAGCAACTGTCATTGGACAGCCCTCAGAGCTAGGGATGGGGCCCTGGACTGTGTGGCTCAGTTGCTTGAAGCATTGTCCAGTAAACTGAAAGGTTAAGGGTTCAATTCCCAGTCAGAGCATATACCCAGGTTGCAGGTTCGATTCCCAGTCAGGGCACATATGAGAGGAAACTAATGGTTCTCTCTCTCTCTCTCTCTCTCTCTTTCCTTTCCCTTTCCCTTCCTTGCTCTTTAAAAGCAATGAAAAAAAAATGTCCTTGGGTAAGGATTTTTTTTTAAAAAGCTAGTGGTCATACTCTCACACACTGCGACAAAAACCCCTCCCTCTCCACCCCTGGGCGTGCCAGCCCTGACTGCCTCCATCTCCTTTCTGCCTGCTAACCTTCACTCGAGAGAGTCTAATTGGTGAGGTCAGCTTGTACCTAGAACCCAGGCAGAAAGGTGTCTGAGAAACGCAACCTCTGACTTACAGGAAGGGGCAGTAGCAATGTACATATACCCAAAATCCCCAGTTTAAAGTTAAGGAAAGTAAAAAACAGAGAAGTAAAATGACATGTCCAAGGTCACACAGCGGCTCCCTGACCTGATCACAAGCTCTAAGCTGTACAAATGGAATCTGCAGGAAACGTCACTGCCCAGAATGTCTACACCTGGAGGAGCACAAGCTGGACCCAAGAGGTTTACCCACAGGCAGGTGCCATCTGATTCAGATGTTCTGATACTTCATTAAGCCCTCAACCTCCCACTGGGAGGGCGTCTAGTGAATGGGAGAAGAAAGAGCATCCTATCACTGTCCTTGCCGGGTCCCCAGAGAGCGGTGAACCATAGAATAGGACGGATTTCCAAAAGGTCGCACCCAGACCTGGATGATCAGGATGAGTGAATCACTGAGACAGAACATGAAGGCCTGCAGCATCATTTCCCCGGAGGGATGGTCCTCAACACAGACACATGGAGCCACCATGAAGAAGGATGCAGACACTTTGACTGATGTGCAAGTCTTGCCTTTAGAAGCCTGGCCCTTTTGGAGGCTTCACCTCCGAGAATGAAGGGAGCAGGATGATATGAACCCTCCATGTCAGTAAGAGTCTCAGCATGCCCAGCGGAGAGAGAAGCTGACCTCTGGCCTTGGCACCAGAGCCTGGCTCTCGGCTGCACCAGCCTTGATCTCTGCTCCTGGGTCACCAGGCCCTGGGCCATGCTTCAAGCTTCCCTCCATCCAGCAAGTTTGCCTTTCCATATTATTCACAACTAAGTCCCACCTGTGCCAGACCCAGCACCTTGACGACAATCCACTGAATTTAATCTGTGCTCAAATTTTGCCCTCCCGGAAAAGTCCCCTTTGCGGCCCCTCAAGGACAGGACACAGGCACACACCATAGCATTTCCTTTTGCTTCTCAATTCTCAGAGGGTTCATTTCATGCAGCTTCCGTAACTGCAAAGACAAGCATGCACACCTTTCTGAGAGCAAAGAAATACAGTTCCCAAGAAAAATGTGGTCTTCAAGTGTTTGAGTTAGTTTTACTCAAAAAGAAAAAAAAAGGAAATGTTACTACTGCAGGAAAGAACACTTTAAGACTTTTCAAAGGCTCATTGGATAGCAAATCATCCTTGTAAAACTAGCTATAGTATAAATTAATCAAAATTACCTATCTTTAATGTCCCTTAAAAATCCAGCATTCTGTATTTTTTAGGGGCCCATTGAAACTTCAGAGCTGAGTCAGAGGAAGGAGAAGTAAGAAGGGAAACTATGAAGGGGATACAGATTTGGGAGCGAAGGGCAGTTTACGGGGAGGAAGAAACACAGGCAGAGGACAGAACAACGGAGTGAGCAGCAAGAAAGGAAGACAGTGGAAGAGTGAGGGGAGCAAAGATGGTGGCAGAGGGCAACGAGGAGGGAAAAGGCAACAAAAGGCATTTGCTCACCTCCAAAACACACACGTACACACTCACTCACACACACACATACAACCTCACACTGACCCTTACCAAATTCATTTATGCCTTTCAGCTGGCGACTACTCAATGGGTGAATCAATATGGCAGCAAAGGCTCTAGCTTGAAACTCAGAAACCCAAGTTCTATTCCCTGTTTTGAGAATGACTAGCTGTGTGTGACTTCCAGCAAGTTGTTTGAAGTTTCTTTTTTTTTCATTTAATCTCTGTATAACACAGGAGGTAGACATAAAGCCTTCCAGGCACAAGAGCATAGGTGCCTATACAAAAAGAGAAAGACCATGAAAGAGAAAAAAAAGTGGGAATCAAAGTAAAAGAAGTGAAGAATGAAATTCATCTAACTCATTCAAAACCATGACCTTCTGAGCATTCCATGGAGCCCCACACCTAGGCCACCAGAGATGGAGCTCATGTGTCTGTTTCCACTGGGGACAGCCAGGCTGATACCCCATGTAGATCAGTCTGAGAAGATGATGTGCTACTCTCCTCCCAAAGAAGCTTCCAAAGAACCATGGGCTAACTCAGGAGGGTCTTGGAGGTCCTCTTACCCCCAAAGTCTTCTGAATAGCTTTCCCCAAGGTCCCGCAGCCTTTACCACTGGGCTTCCATTAGAGTCTACCTGTTGCTAACAAATCTGTGCTGTTAAAGAGGTGAGAATAACTGATGACTGGTGATGGTTGTGATGATGGTGATGAAGGTGATGATGGTGGTGTTGATGGTGACGATGGTTGTGATGATGATGATGATGGTGGTGATGGTGATGATAGTGACAGTGATGATGGTGAGGATGGTGGTGATGGTGATGGTAGTGACAGTGATGATGGTGATGATGGTGATGGTGATGGTGATGATGGTGATGATGGTGATGATGATGGTGATGATGGTGGTGGTGGTGGTGATGGTGATGATGGTGATGATGGTGATGACAATGATGGCAATGACGATCAATAACTACACGTTGGAGAGACAAAGTAAAAGATGGAGTGAAAAGGAGAGAAACAGGAGGAAATAAGGAGAGCAAGAAAAGGAGAAGAGTAAGTGCATTCTGGGAGTACTGCGAGTAGCTTTGGTCCTTTCAATAAATATTCATGGCATGCCCCCCATCTACCATGTCTGTGAACAGTGTTTGTGAGGCAAACACGATTTAAAACAAACACCAGTCCTAATATATTAGGATAAGTCCTGTGATCAGAAAACACAAGGTTACACAGACGCACACAGCCCAGGCCAGGATGGTCTGGAACTCTTCACACTTGTGTGTTATAAATATAAATGGATTAGTGGGCGGGAGGGCAGGACCAACAGTGCAGACAGGATCATCATTTGCAGAATTTTATGGAGAACAAGGCAAGATCTGTTGTGTGTGTGGCTAGGGTAGGAGAAATGGGTAAGGCAGGGAATGGACAGATGGGCAGCTTAGTGGTTAAGTAGGTGTGGAGAGCAAAGAGAAGGAAGAAATCAGGAACGAATTTCAAGTCCGCAGATTGGCCCAGTGAGTGGATCGAGGTCTCACTCACTGAGATGGGGACCCAGAGGCAGAAGGAGGGGAGGATAATGAATTCCTCTTTAGACATGAGTTTTAGGTGTACATATGCCAGCTGCCCGTGAGTACCGGGGGCAAGTGAATATGGAAGCCTGCTGCAGTGAGTGGGAGAGATGGTATTGAGGGAGAGGGTGCCAGGCACGACTCAGGTCTTCACAGAGATACACATTCTCTCTTCCGACCCTTTTCCAGCCTCATTTCTCGGAGAAGAAAAACAAGGCCCGGGAGTGTTACATAATTTACCTACGTTCTCAGCTCCTGTCCAGCCCGACACACACATCAACCTGTCTGAGCCTGCAGTGTGCGTTCCAGCCAGCACCCCATGCTGTCTTGGGCAGTGTTGGCTCTGATTCCCTCACAGAGCATTGGCCTTTGGGGACAAAAATAAGGGTACTAAAATGTGAATTCCCCTCTCAAGAAAGTCAGACTTCAGTGGGAGGAGAGGGGCATATAAATAGCCGTTCAAGTGTGAGCAGTATTAATAGAGATACGAAGGCTGTAAAATGTGCCCTCGCACAGAGGAGGGCCGGTGGGGGACGAAGGGAGCAAACTCCAGCAGGGGATAGGCTATTCAAATCGACCGCAAAGAATGAACAGGCCTCATGCATGCTTTGGGTGACGATTTTTTTCCCCATGTTTACAAATGAGGGGAAAGTATGAACCAAGGAATCCCTGCCAACCAAACACATCTTTCCATGGAAGTCCCCAACGGCTGGGGGCAAGGACGGCCTAGCAGCAGATCTGTTTCAGCACATCACTTTTCAAGGTCATGGCTGTTTTGCCCATCTGGAGCAACCTCATGGGCACGAGTCACAAGTCGAATGTCAATTTGCTGGTGTCACTGCCTGACACTTCCTGCGTGCAGCACGTCTCTCTGGGACAATGCTGTTCTCCAGGCTGCTTTTACACGGGAGGGGCTTTTCCTCCGAGCTCTCGACGTCTCCCTGTCAGACTAACCATCCCTCGCTTCAGATGGAAGGTCCCTCATATTCCACGTAGGTCTCTTTATTATGTGTTGATGGCTGTCATTTATAACCCCCTTGTTTATCACCACGAATAGGGAGAACAAAGTCGTGACGTTCTTCTTGGAACACGTTAAAGAACTAGGTTCCGCACTGTTTAAACCCACTTCGGGTTTATTGTGCAGTTTAAGAGATAACTTTTCACCTCCTTTATAGGAAAAGAAGTCATGTCTGTGGGACCATATTGACCAATAACATACTCATACATGCCCATCATTTCAGGGAAGAGAGGAAGGATGGCTAATTTAGAAGCCGTCCCACTGTCAGAGTCTATTGCTTTATAGTTTTGATAGTTTGTGCATTGCAGCCAGATTAATTTCCTGTAACGTGACCTTTCCATCACACTCCTGCTTAAATGGTTCTCTACCGCTACCCTCTCTCACTGAAATTCCTCCTTCATTACCATCAACCGCCTCCCACTTGTTTCTGCTAAACACTCTCAATGTGCAGCCTCTGCTCCAACCAGTAGGGTTTCCTTATGAGCCCATCTTGTCTTCACCTACACACTTAAACACACCTGCACACTTACACACACCTACACACCTTCACACACCTGCACACCTACACATCTACACACACACAGGCCATCCTCATTTTCACCACTTGGCCTCCCTCCGCTCCTTTATTCAGTCCGCATTTATTAACTTTCTGCTATGGGCCAGGCGAAGTGGAGGACTCCCAGCTATTGCAGACAGGGACCCCGCCCACCTGTAGCTCATACCTCTCAGAGGGCAGGGGGACATCCGAGGACATCAATCATTAGCAGGGTGTGACAGCTGCTCTGTCAAGGCTGTGGGCAAACCCATTTCAGGGTCCGAGGAGAGCTAGCATCTTGAATGCCCTTCCCCTTCCCTCCCTCATGGCATTCCCTTTTCAATAAGTGGTTCAGGTGCTACCTCACCCGTGAAGTTTCCCAAAACCTCGTCTCCTAATTTGTGTTACACTCCTAATCAGCAATAAAGAAATCTCACTGCCAATGAGAGACTGTATCGTACTATTCTTAGTGCTTTCGCGTGGATGGGCCTCCTCTCCCCAGGTATGTTGTACACTTCAGTGTGGTGGGTAGTTATTAAAGATGTTTGCACTTCATCCAAGCTTATTGTGTGATGTGCCCGTGTTGTAAAGATTACGTTTCAATTATTTCTGAAGGAGTAAGAGAAAAATTTAGGAAATGGACTGAAAACTTTTCATGCGAAAGTTTTTCAGTTTGTAATGGGAACATATAGATCACATATGTCTAATTAAAAAGAATCTGCCCTGTTTGATGTGGCTCAGTGGACAGAGCACCAGCCTGCGAACCACAGGATCGCTGGTTCGATTCCCAGTCAGGGCATATGTCTGGGTTGTGGGCCAGGTCCCCCGTAGGGGGTGCATAAGAGGCAACCACACACTGATGTTTCTCTCCTTCTCTTTCTCTCTCCCTTCCTCTGTCTAAAAATAAAATAAATAAAATCTTTTAAAAAAAGAGTCTTCAATTGATTTGGTCCTGATTTTTTTAAGTTAATAACCCACTTCATTCATTTATTAAACAGCTGTGTACTGAGGACCTACAATGGTCTAAGTGTTGGTACTTCCTTCTTGAAGTGAGCAGACTGGCCAGCCCGAAGACCCTCTGTGCCGGGAGCTCTCTCAGAGGGACGAGATCCCGAACTTGGGCCCTCACAGGTTCCCCAGCCTCACAGATCACTGCACTGCTGAGTGGGAGCCATCATGCACAAGGGTTCATTTTAGGAATTTCTAACCTAAGAATACATATTTTGTCCTTTGTAGTGTTTCCTTCTCCTTCCTTTAATTTCAGTCTTTGATATGCTCTGCTATGTGGGCCAGTGCCAGCATGGACCCGGCGCTGTCGGGGCCGCAGATAGCCCCGCTGAAAATGCAGTCTACCACACCTTGTTACCGTGGCTCGCCACCCTTCATGACTAGGAGTCACGAACAACGTATGCCCATAGAATTCTGTCCCAGTGACCACACACATAGCTTGCTGCGGCCCCTGCATGAGGCAGCAACCTCTTTGCTAAGCGACACATAGTGCTTTCCCCGCCCAGATCAAGGAGGGACATCCAAAACACCCAGAGAACTCTCCCAAGACTCCACCCAAGATTCTCTGTTTTCCTTTCTGCCCTTTGAGGGCTCATTTCTCTTAGAAGAAAGAAAACAACCTGTGTTTTCCACTGAAGCCAAACTGCCAGGCAACTCCCAAGAAATAAAATTGGAAATAGGAAGGGATTGGAGCGCTGGGGAGAAAGAACATACACTGCCTCCTGTCTTTTAAAAATCCCAACACTCTGTTGCTCCAGAGAACATGGAAGCTCAAAAACAATTCAGCAAAACATGAAAATTATATACGTGATTAACTTGTGGGCAGCCAGGTAAGATCCTCCCCTACTGCAGTCTCAGAGAATGCTGGTGTTGTCTAAACAGAACGAAGCGACACAAAAATGTCTGGCCAAGGAAGTTCGGTGCCTGCACGACAATCACAGCTGCAGGTTCTGCACTGTCACGCAAAGGGGTCGGCCAGATCTGCAGAGGAGCTTTGACAAAGAATCTCATTGACCTCACGATACATTTTATACTTCTCAGAGGCGTTCCATGTCGGCAATTATGTATCAGCCTCCCTAGAGCCTCGGAATACTCACCGCACAGCTGCAGTCACTTGAAAGGAAACCGGTGAGAAAAGAAAACTAGGGCTTTACTGCCCTCTGCTGGATACTTAGGCTAAGTACTCCTTCTGCGTTCTCTTGGAAGGATTTTTGAGAGGTACCGTGGACAGCCCTAGGTGGCCATGGGCACCTTCCTTAAAATGAGCAATCTGTAGCACATAATGCTTATTCCGTGCCACCTATACGTGACCCTTGTGACAGATTAAATAATCCGGTCTGCATTCAGCTAAATCTAACTGAAATTATTATTAAAATCAAGGGGCAATTTTAAAATATTTCATTCTTCCTTTTAAGCAGTTCTTACAGATTTAAGACAAAAGCTTTGTCACTGTAAAAGATGCCTATTGACATTTATTTATGAAATTAAATAACTACCACCACCATACGTCAAAAGAGGAGGAAACACCAGAAGTAGCACGGGAAAAGCTGGCACTTGTATTTCGCAGGTCCATTCAGGACACTACATGTTTGTTGTGGCTTTGCTTTTGGATAATACTGTATTTAAATGAAATCTTCATGCACACGTTTCAAGGGTGTTGAATTATCTTGAAACCTTTTTGTGTCTGTGATCACGCTTATACAGTGCTGCATCCTGGATGCCCCAAATGCAGTCCTGTGAGACCTTCTATCATATTCAAAACATTGAAAAACCAGCATCTCCAACATCTGGTCATAATAGCATCCATATAAATACAAGCCACTGATGTCTGCTTTTCCCAAACTTAGGACATTTGACTGATGAGCGAAACCACACTTCCTGAGCCCTTCTCCACCCACGCATTGGCCCATGTAACCTGAGAACAGCACTGGGGGGAGCACATTGTCAGGTGCATCTCACAGCTGAGAGGACAGTTTCACAGCACAGGTACAGAGGGCCCGCTGGCATTCGCCCACGGCTCGGGATCCAGAGACAGGATCCCACCTGCACCTTGGACTCCCTCTCAGCACGAGTTTCTATAGTAGGAAGAGAAAGGAAAGCTGAGGAGAAAACATCTAAGTGATGTGCCCATGACCTGGGACAAATCATAACCCTTCCAAGCCTCCAAACCTACACCTGTACAACAGGGGAGGCGTTAATCCCACACCTTCCTCGCTTCATCGTCATCCAAATGAATTGCTCTTGCTAGCAGATGTTCGACATGAAGAACTCATCTTGATGAGCACACAACAGTGGCAACCGCCTCCAGGGCTGCTCTGAGGGTCAGGTTAACCTAAACCTTGGTGATGTTCTACACCTGTGTGTTCATCTCTACCTCCCTGATTGCCTTCAAATGCAATCAGTTCATCTACCTGAAGAGTTTAAATCCACCTGCAGAAAGAGGAAAAATTCTGCTCAGGATCCTTTCCCAGCTGTACTTCTAAAACCAGCCCTTAAGCATGCCGGCTAGTGTGGCTCACTGGATTGAGCACCAGCCTGCAAACCAAAAGGTTGCTGGTTAGATCCCCACTCAGACCACACGCCTGGATTACAACCAGCCCCACCCCAGTTGGGGCCTGCAAGAGGCAGCTGATTGATGTTTCTCTCTTCCTCTCTCTCATGTCCCTTCTCTCTAAAAGTAAATACAATCTTTTCAAAAAATCAAAAATACAACCATTTATTAAGCGAACTTTTTCTAAGTGCTAGGAAATAGAGGAAAATAAGGAAGAGGCAGCTTCTATGATCTCCATGCGGTTACAGAAGTTTGAAGAGGCTTAAAGAGAACCTCATTCAGTTTCCTTTATGTATAACAAACCTTGGCCTAGGGGACTCACCACAAGAAAACGTCAAGACAAGGAGGTCACTGGGCTCTGGTGGACACAATGATGATGTTCTGCCCCAACTATAGCCAAAGCTTCCTGAAGCAACCACGGCTGGACAGGCTGAGTTATCATATACGGTTGGTAGTCCATCCCAAAAGGCAGGATGAAAACCAGAGGCATCTGCTGCAGAGGAAACTCCTGCAAACCAACATCATAACAGAGATTTTTATGAGGGTAGAAATAAGCCTATAGTCTTCAATACATTTTTTTAAATCTGTAAGATTTATGTTTTGTGTTGAGAGTGTGAATATATTACCAAGAGCTGCTGCTGAGCACATTAATGTAAAACTAACTAAATAAATAAAACCACAAGGTCTGAAGGACAGAGAAGAATTGCCTTTGGCACAACTCTGAGGTAGACGATGTTCAGCCACAGAAATGGCCCGTCTCTGGGCATATCCTTGGCTCTGCGTCCCCTGTCTCTGGAATGTTGAAGTATTGTTCATCTAGTCACATCATAAATTGCCTTCTACCTCATTTTATTCTTTTCTGAATTCATTATAGCATTAAAAAGCCCTGCCTAAGATGTATAATGCAATATTACCACAATTTAGTCCCTGCCCACATTCAGCATCCTCAGCATCCTGTCTCTCAGAATGTATTACAAAGCTATCTCACTATGATCTTAGTTGTCATTCAGGAATGAATACAAATAGCACCTTGTTTGATCTAATCAGGCTGCACTGGAGCTCGATCTGTCTCCCAGGTTTAATAAAGGGTGACTTAGCACGTGTTG
This sequence comes from Macrotus californicus, assembly GCA_007922815.1. Classification (NCBI taxonomy): domain Eukaryota; kingdom Metazoa; phylum Chordata; class Mammalia; order Chiroptera; family Phyllostomidae; genus Macrotus; species Macrotus californicus. The sequence goes on along the minus strand of VMDR010001531.1, from coordinate 75,473 downwards.
ATTCTCATTCCTTCCCTCCCTCCCAGCAGCACACCCCTCCACGGCCCCGGATTTCAGAGATTTCCTCCTTTTGTGGGGCGTTTGTGTTTTCTCCGGCGATTAGTGGAGTGGAAGCCCTGCCTGGAGAAGGACCTTGGGGTTGCTCACACTGGTGTCTTTACCTGCCGAAGCACCGGACACTCGCAGGAAAAAACAGCAGGTCCTGCCACCTTGTCTTTGCTGTCATACATATGATTAGGAAGGAAGATAAATTGCCTTTCAAACACTGACAATATTTTTTGGTAGCATCTTGTGTCCATGTGCTTTTTGAGCAAATGGTAATATAATGCACGACTTTTTTTTTAGGAGCATCGACTTATCGGTGTACCACCGTAGAAACCTAGCATTTTCAAGTACTAATCTAATGTACAAGACAAAGAAATATTCTATTCTATCACACAGAACGATACATAGCACAAATTTAAACTGCCTGAGTTAAGATATATATTAGGCATATCTCTCCTTAAATTTTAAAACCGGAAGTCAGTCCAGCTGCAGAAGTTCATAAACTGGCAACATTTCTGCATGACCTAACACTGAATGGCTTATGTATTTGTATATTCTTCTGCATTAATTAGACAAAGCCTTGTGTTCAAGCTTCTGTTAATAACTAGGAAAAGGAAAAGATAAGTGTGCCAGGACTTTTATAAAAAGAGGCTCACCATGTACCGCTGTTCTCAAGGCCCATTCAACAGACCACCTTAGAGAGGAGGGCCTGTCAATGAAATAGGCACTCAGCCCTTTGAGTGGGATACCTGGGAAGACCTTTCAAACACTGAATTTCACTGGATAGCAAATTTGCAAAATTGGTCAAATAGAAAGGCAGGGAAATACACTTTTGACCAGCCTTCAGGTAGAAGGGAAGCTATTCTCTTTCCTTCACTTATTTTACAGCCACTAAATTTCGATTTGTGGCGGAAATATGGAAGTTGTCTAGGAAACACGTTCCTAAGAAGCAGGACTGCCTGAACCATTTTAAAACATGTTTCTGAAATTGTGACTTTTCTCTCCCTAAAAATTAGGTTGAATTAGCGAGTCATGCCCTTTGGGACCGGGTAGGCTCTCCCCTCTGAGGTCGCGCAATTCAGGAGGCCAGCACCCAATGGTGATTGCGCCTTGGGTTGTACAACCAGAGCCCCAAAGAGCTCCACCTCGCGAGGAAGAGAAAATCTGTGTGGAAGCCTGAGAACCCGACATTTCCCTGAGGTTTGTCTCTAAACACCAAATTCTTCACTTGAAATACTAGTACATACCATATTGATTAGCTGTGAACTGCCTACAATTTTACATATCTTATAACAAATATTATAATTTGGAAGATTTTATTTAGAGACGGATATGCATAGTTATTGGTTTCCCCTTCGTCTCAACCCTAGTTTTCTTCTCAGACCGTTCATAGAATTTCTTGGTGTATTTAGCCATGCTCAATTATGCTCTCCTGGGATAGGAATTAGCCTCCAAAGCCTCGGGGGCTTAACACAATAAACAGTTATTTCTCACTCAAGTCCAACGTAGGCCAATGAGGGCTTAGCTCCACCTAGTTACTCAAGAACCCAAGCGACGGGCACGCTCACTGCTCAACACGTGGTCCTACTGCCAAGGCAGGAGGAGTGAACATGGAGAACTCACAGAGACGGCTTGTTCTTTCATCCTTCACCAGTCCAAATGACAGAGCTCCAACCCGACCAGGATGGAAGCTGGACATGGGAGTGAGCACAGGGCTCCTTAGAAAGCATTAAGTGTCTCTGGCACACCTGGGATCCTTTTTCTGCAGGTCAGAAGCTCCCCCACTGTCCTAAACTCCCTATCGGGCTCGCTGCACTCCAGCCTTCAAGAGACAGCCTGCCATGAAAACTCTTGCTCCTTCTACCGGCTTCAAGGCTTCAGAATTGAAAGCCAATAAGCAGATTCTTGTTTTTCAAACAAAAATAGAAAGTTACATTTGATTTCTCATTAAAGAGGCAATGATGGGAATAGAAAAGGCTCTTGCTTAGAACAAACAGAACGGTCTCAAGCTAGTTCTCGTCTTTAAACTGTCTGTGCTCTGGTTATTTCGGCTGATTACAGGGGTTGTTCTAGTTAAATTACAACTTCCTTGAAAGAGGGTCCACGCCCTAACGTATTTCATTACCTCCCATAACACCTAGCACAGCACCTGGCCTAGGAGTTGGGTTGATTTACAGCTACATCAGAAGTCCCGGGTCATCCTATGTATGTCATGGATTCCTTCCCTTCAGGGAGAAGAGTCAGCATCTGTCTGGTACTGACTTCTGTATAAAACTGCAAGTTGTAACCATATTTTTAACATTTGAGTTTCAGTATTTCTGATTCTGTCGAGTAGGCTTCCTGCTCGGGCAAACTCTCACTTAGAGGGATGAGTAAGGCTTTGATGAGCAGGGTGGTCTGAAACTCTCCCCCCTGAACGCCCTCTGAGGATAACTTTGACCTGTGTTTGTGATCTTCTTAAGAAAGAGGTAAAATTTCCATTCGTTGCAGATCACATACCATCTCTAAAAACCAAACCTCATTTTCTTACCTAAACATGTCTTACTTTCCTCATGTGGCTTCTGGACCGTATTTAACCTGAACTTACCCTTCAACCTCATGTGGGCCAAGGCTTCCAAAGACTTTGACTAAGCAGGAACATGATTTGGACTAAACATGCCTGTCCTCTCAAGGAGCTAATTTGGGGAAATAGTGAAGGCTTTTAAAACATGGCCGACATTGCCCCCTTGCCCAGTCTTGAATCTGGACAAGCTCATGATGGCTTAGACTCATGGAGTATGATGGAAGTTACTCTGGGTAACTCCCAAGGAGAGCCATAAAAGGGGATGCAACTTCTATGTGTACATTAGAACATTCATGCTTGGTGTCCTGAGCCACCATACAAGAAGGACAACTGTCCTAAAGCCATCGAGCTGTGAGGAAGCCAAACCACATGGAAAGGCCATCTGTAGGTACTCAGTCAGTAGTTCAAATCTTCCAATGGCCCCAGCCCAGGCACCAGACATGGGCGTGAATGAGTCTGCAGGTGACCACAACCCACCTGTCTTCTCAGTCTTTCCAGCTGAAGACCCAGATATCACGGGCTTGACCCAAGGAATCAATGAACATAATAAAATGGTTATTTTTATGCCTCAGAGTTTGGGGGTAATCTGTTACAGAGAACTAGTAACTGAGAGAAGTCTATGCCCGTAGGCCCTATATCAGTTTTCTATGGCTGCTGTAATGAAGGACCACAAACTGGGGGTTCAAACAACAGAGGTTTATGGTCTCACATTTCTGGAGGCTTAGAAGTCCAAGATCAAGGTGTCAGCAAGGTTGTTCCTTCTAAGTGTCAGGAAAGAAGGTTCTGGCCTAAGGCCTTTCTCTATGACTTCTAGATGACTGTCTTCTCTCTGTGTCTTCAGATTGTTTTCCCACTGTTCCCTGTCTATGCACAAATTTTCCCTTTACGCAAGGACACCAGTCACACTGGATTAGAGCACGCTCTCATGACCTCATTTTAACCCGATCACCTCTTCGAAGACCCTGTCTTCACATACAGCCACATTCTGAAGTGCTAAGAGGTTAAGATGTTAACAGATGAATTATTGGGGGCGACATAATTCACCCTAGGACAGGCCCAAAGGCAGTTTCACATGCCACTGTATATAAAGGCATTTACATACAGTATCTCTGGACAGTGAAAGAAATTGCTTATGATGCTGCGAGACCAAATTCCATCTCTTGTGTGTGTTTTGTTGTGAAACATCAACGGACCTTGAGGGCGCTGGGTTAAGTGAAGTGAGTCATCCAGAGAAAGACAAATACTGAATAATATCACTCCTCTGTGGAACCTAAAAAGCCAAACACAGAGAAACAGAGAGATCATCTCAAATGGTCTAATATATGTACCACTGGAATCCCAGGAGGAGAAGAGAGAAAAAAGGATAAAGAAATATTCACAGAAATATAATCAGGAGTCTGACAAAATCCATGACAGACCACCAACAGAGAACACAATGGGCTCAGAGAACACAAACAAGAATAAATAATAAAACGCACACACATGCACACATGCATGAACACATGCAAACCTGAGAACTTCATATTTTGCTGAAAGCACAACACAAACAGAAAATCCTGAAGGCACCCAGAAAAAAAAGAGAGAGAGACAGTTCCACTGGGACTCAAGTCTACGTAGGCCTCTCATATTTCTGAACATCTCGCAAAGTGAGGCCAATTGAATAATTCCAGATAATTATTTTATAAAACTGCCTTATAAAATAGAAATGATATTCTTTCCAAAGCAAGTAGTTTTATAAGACATAGTGTCTCTCTCTCTCTGGAACAAATGGCAGACGTGCTTACTGCCCATTATAAAAGAGGTGGGTCCCCTAAGCTCAGGGCTCCTCTTCTACAATGCAGTCCATCTGGGGCTATTTGTATCAACCCTGTAGGACTTGGGAGGCAAAGGAAACATGGGCAAATATGCTGGTGCTCGTGATTTCTGGGCCGTAACTAATAAAGTCCTTTGTTTCTCCCTCAGGTGCCTCTTGCCTGTTGACTAAAATCCCAGAAGACCCTTTGTAGTTCTCTTACAGTAAGGAAAGATTACAGTAGACTTCTCATCAGAAAACACGAAACACAGAATGCAATGAGGTGATATCCTGAAAGGGATGAAAGAAAAAACAGCTCCCAAACCAATGCTCTATTTCAGAAATAAAGGAGAAATAAATACCACAGTTACGCAGGGCCACACGAAAACTCATGACCAAGGAAGTAGAACTGCTCTGCGTCACCTGCAGGCTAGAGCTGTGAACACCTCTGCACACAGCCCTGTAGATTTTCCTCCTCTTCCTCCAAGAACATGGAGGTCTCCTATGGCCTTGGTGGACAAAAGGATAAGAGCAGGGTGAGCTGCTGAGTCATCACATGGTCGACAGCAGCCCTGGAAAGTTGCCCAGTCCCAGAGAGGAGTCCTATCAATTTTTCGGTGTCAAGCCATTGGAGAAAAAAATTAACATAGGACATTAACAACTTTCTAAAGTCGTCTCTTACCTAAAGGTCTCTCCGTATCTTCAGAATGTATTTTCTAGATACAAAAGAAAAGAAAATTAGAAGCAAATAGTTTAAAAAGTCATGAGGGAAAGTATTTTTAAATTCCTGTTCAGTTTTTTTACTTCAAATATGTCAGCAAGCATGAGGACATCTTTGCTTCTGGCACAACCAGCCTGCACCCAGGCTCACGAGGGCAGCCAGTGCATCCTCACCTGCTCCTCGAGTCAGGACACAACACTGAGAAAGCATGTCCCTAACGCGATGAAAGCCTTCCAGTTCACAATCAGCTGAAAACATTGTGGGCCCACTGCCAGGCAGCATTCTGAGGCTGGGTCTTTTTCTCAGCCCCCTAAATTAACTAGCTGGAATTCCCTTTCACATGCCAACCTGTTCAGCCTTTGAAAATGCAGTTTCTCTGTTAGTGGGAAATCTGCCTCTCATCACGGAGATGGAACAATTCATTTTTTACTTGTCCTGAAAAGCAGACTTTTTTTGATATAAGCTCAGAGGAAGGTAAAGACAGATCCCAGAGACCATGTTTTGGGCAGTATACACGGGCTCTGCCCAGCGGTGGAGGCCGACTCCTGGACCGCAGACGGTCGGGCTACGCAGGAGCGGCAGCCAAGCCTGCCTCGTAAGTGATTCATAGCAAAATACGTCAGGAGAGAAGCACTGTCGTAAATGAATAATTGAAGTAATTAAATCTATCGATACAGAAGAGCTTTATGGTCCAGGATCAAAAGATTTAGCACAACATTTCAAAAATGAAAAACTATACTTTCTGCTGTATCTCAAATTGTTGTTTGGAAAAATATAATGCCCTACGCAAAGATCATCTTCAATCTGAAATACTCAAAGAGCAGGACAGAAATATAACATCATGAAACTCTCATTTCAGAAAAATTAAATGATGTGAGAGAAGTTGTCATTTATATTTATTCACAAAATATTTATTGCACATCTGTCACATGCCAGGCTTTAACTGAGCTGATTTAGGCAAGTGGATAATATTTTGAGACACCCACATCGTGTCACCGTGCATTTTCCTTTTCCCAGTGGAGCAGAGCAGGTCTCCTGTGGGACACGGGCTCCAGAGTCAGACCCCCCCACTCCACGGCTGAGTCCTCACCAGCTACGTGTCTTTAACAAGACTGTTCATCTCCTTGGGCTTTAATCTCCTCATGGGAACAATGAGTGCCGGTGACAGTTTGCCTGTGTCAAGCTTTTAGTGTCTGTAAGATAAGAGGGGCTCAGTTTTATCCTTTAGGACTGACTGTTTTTCTTCCCTTACCCCACATTCGAACCCGTAGCTCTTCCAGTCTCAGAAGCATGTGGCACAAAGAAAGTATAAGCATTCAAAAACTCACTCTGGGGGTCTAAGAGGATCAGCATCTTAGCACACCAGTGGGAGGACCCAAGAGCCTAGCTTGCTGTGGATCTGAACCCCTCCCAGGAGCCACCTCCCATGGCAGCTCTGTCCCTAATCAGAACAGCAGCTATAAATACCTCCAGGGCATCCCTACTCACGGGGAATGCTCCTCAAATGCACAATTTGTCCTTCATGCCATCTCCTCTCTAGGCCACCCGGACCAGGACTCTGTCCTTCTGCTCCCTGGACCAGGTTCCCCTGTACTGTCAGGTGTCTGATGGCCTCAGCTACTCCTGGTGCAGAGGAGGTCTTTGACTTGCTCCATAAAAAGAACAGTTTTGACCCATTTCCTATAATCTCATTGCAATGAACTAAATGTTTGTGACTCCCCAAAATTCATATATTGAAATCCTAAGTAACCCCCCATGTGATGGTTAGGAAGCACGGCCTTCGAGAGGTGATAGGTCATGAGGGAGGAGCCCTCAGCTGGGATCAGTACCTTTATCACCCCTTCTGCAATGTGAAGGCATAGCGAGAAGACAGCTTCCAATGGACCAGAAAGGGAGTCCTCGCCAGGCATTGGGTCTGTTGGCACCTTGATCTTGGACTTCCCAGCCTGCAGAACTCTGAAAAAAATAGCTATTGTGTAAGCCCCTCAGTCTATAGCATTTTGTTACGGCAGCCGGAACAGACTTCCTTTCCCCTCTGAGGCCCTTGCCCTCCACGGAGCATGCGGGAGCTGGCCGGCCGTGGCTGCCAACAGCAGGCTGTGCTATGCTCTCCCAAACTCTGCTCAGTAATGGGATATTGGTAGCTTGGAAGTAGCCATGCAACTCAGCAAAGGCTGCAAATCACAAATTTTGTAAAATTTTTCCAGAGAGCTAGTTCACCAGCATACCACTGTCTCCGCCTCAGACCTAGTGACACAGAATTTCCCTGTCTTGCCTGGCTCTGAGAGCCTTTGTGGGGACCACACCTGGGTCTCTTGCTTAGTTTGGAAGAAAGGTTGGGCAATACCCTCCTAAACTGGTCTTTCATATAATTTCAGTTTCTTCTCCACACTACTGCCAAAGTTGTCCTTCTGAAACACAAATCTCATCTCAAGTGTGAAGTTTAAACTTTAACATCCACATTCCAAGTCCTTCTAGTCTTGCCCCAACTTTTCCTTTACCCAATGTTATCTTAATATATACACATATTTGGGGCCTCATATTCTTGCATTTTTTCCAGATCCCAAGTACCCAACCCATTTATTATCCCCCCAAAGATATCACACAGTTTCCGACCCCTGTGCCCTTATCTCTGCCGCTCCTTAGCCCAAAACGTCCTCTGCCAGCTTGAATGTGACCTCCGGTCCACAGCCTTCCTCTCAACAGAGGACAGAATGACCCTTGGTGTCTCTTCTCTCATCCTCAACTACAGTGATTTTCAACCTTCAAAACAATAAAAACGCCCTCTTCTTAGACAATTTCCACGACCCACGTCACTCTGGCGGTTCATAGTTCTTTGCCTTCAGAAACTAACAGTAACATGAGCACAGCTAAGGAAATACAGGCCCTACGGCCCTAATTTCTTTCTACCTTCCACCACATGAGGACGCAGTGAGAAGGCACCAGCTACAAAACAGGGAGTGGGCGTGCTGGCACTGTGGTCTTGAATCTCTAGCCTCCAGAACTGTGAGAAATCGGTGTTGTTGTTGATAAGCTAATAAATAAGTAATAAATAAATCCCTAATTATTCTTTAATTCTTGAGTTAGGGACCTCAATTTCCACGACTAAAATGGAGCTGAAAATTTTTCTGGGAGGCAGCAGGGGACTGGAAAAAACAGCCTTGTGCCAAAGGCCGAATGCAGTCAATGCCTATATTTCTCTTTCTATTCACAATTTCTCTTTCCCTTCTAACTCTTCTTTCCCACTGTGACAGCAAAAGACGTGGTAAGGCATGAGTTGTAATAATGTTCTTGACACAGTCGGCGCTCAAATATTTACTGATCATTTGAATAGAGAAATTGAATTGCCTCAGTTCACCCACACAGAAAAGCGTGTAAGACTGGTGCCTAGGAGAGGTAATAGGGTTTCTGCCCCGTGCTGCTTCGAACTTGAAAGATTTTGAAGCCCTATTTTCATTCTATTTTTGTGACCTTTAAGTGCCTGACTATGGGGCTGCTTGAAGTTCAGTGGGAAGAAAAGCTTGTCAGTTAGAGAATTTTATTCTTAAAATAACAAAACACCTGTCTGAAAGCTAACCTATAACCCTATTCCTTTTTAGATGACATCTCATTATGCTGTTTTGACTAGAAGTCTCTTTTACTACACCCTAGGGTGCTAGCATGAAGAGTCAGGTTGAAGTGAAATTCTGACTCATGGATTAACGGAAGTCTTGATCCTGACTTCCAACCTGACCTCCACCTGCACTCCAGCTCTCTCACTGAAGGAGCTGAAGGCCAGGTCTAGATCAGGCACTCTATGTTTACGGGTGCAAAGCAGGTGTATATAAATAATTATGAATTAGACACAAAGGGAACCATTTTGGCCTCTCCAATGACCCCCTCTTTCTTCTGCAACAGTAAAGGTTCCCAATTATCAGCATACCCTTGCCACTTGCCAGTCATAGGTCTCCCGAGTTTTAGACTTCCTCCCTGACAAATGTGACAGGCAATCGAACCCAACAAGGAATGCATTTGACCTTTATTCTCTCCTGCTGATAAAATTTGTGCAAACCTGAAAAAAAGTGGTTTGGCCCATGGGGACATGGTATACAAATACAGACTTCTTATCATAAAAAAAAAAAGACTCTCTCACTCAAGTTCACAGAGTGGTTTGAATACAGTTCTTGAATTAAAGAAATTCTAAGAGTCCCATATAGGACTCTTGGGTGTTTACATCAGAGTAAAATCATGCAAAATCAGTAAGCATTACGAAACAATGACCATCTAGGTACATTAAAGTGGGAGGTAGAGAGAGCACAAGAGGTAGAGTCAGATGTCCTGTTCTTGAACTTCAGTACTGATTTCAGTTCAAATGAACTAGCCGTGTGAGTTTTGGCAAGACATTGGACATCTTCATCCATAAAATGGAGAAAATGTAGTTATACTCTATAATAATAATAGCAACAAAAAACTTACCATACAAGATTATTTGGGAATTCAAAAGAGATGATAATGTTTCTGCATCAATTTATAAATTAAAAATACTATTTAAATGTTCCTATTATCATGGAAACACTAAGTAATAAACAAGATGCCGTTATGTTTGCTAACCCTACAAACACACTCTTTCTCCCAAGAAGTCTACGTACCAGGAAGCTTTTCATGATTTAGTCCCCGGTGGCCACATTGCAGGGAATGCCTATGGTCCAGGAAGGCATTCTCCTGAACAGCAAATTCATCATTCTAGGAGGTAGAGGCACAGCACTCAACGTAGCCACGCATTACACCATAATTAGGTAACTTGGAAACGGCCTGTCTCTAGTGCCGTTATTTTGCTGGATTCTTTTAGGGTTGCTCCTAGTTCATTGTAAATGTTATACTGTGGGATGATGATATGCATCACACACAATGTATGCTAGATGCAAATCAGCAGTCATGCTGTATTGGCTAGGAAGTCTGGATCACCTGCGAGGACCCAAAGGCAGATGAGCACACACAAGCCTGAGCTGCATAAATGAAGGCGAAGTTTGAGGGTTACCTGGTGAAACTGCAAACTCCTCGTCCCTGGAGGAGTTCAGGCAGAAACGAAATAGCTCTCTCTAAGAAGTATTGCGGGAGAGAGGCCCATTCTGGCAGAAGATTGGCTTACACTACCTTTAAAGCTTTCACAGTCCGTTTCCATGACCCAAAGCTGGTTTGATCAGTTTGTGTGACCACGCACTGCAACTAATAAAGTGAATAATACTTATGTGACTTTAACTGCCTGTCTATTGACATTTCCATAACCCAAATACAGCTTCTGCTTATTCTCACAAAAACAGTAATTTTAAAATTTGATACAAAAGTGTAAAAACACGTAGGATGCAATTATTCTTATCCATTGCTAATGGAAACATGGCAGAGGGGAATTAGGGGCCTTAAACCATCATCATCCCTTTTGGCTCAGTAACTGCAGAAATTAATTTTCCTTCTAGGAATTTATCCTGGAAACGGTCAAAGATATTCACAAAGGTTATGTAAAACTCAATCAGGAGTTACTTACACTGGTTCAAATTTTTAAATAACCTTAATGTCCAATTTATAAAACACTTTATTAACTAAGGACAATGCCTGTGATCTATTACATTTTAAAAACAAGTTTAAAATCAATAAGACAGATCTCAACTTTGTTTTATGTAAATATATCCAACAATATTTCTTTTTTCTTTGTGTATATGCACATACACACAAACGCAAAGGCCGGAAGAAATATATCAAAATATTGGTGGTGTCAGCTGTCTCTGGGCAATGGAATTATGCATGCTTTTCGTTTGCTTCCCCTTTTTTTTTTCTACAATAACAAATAACACCATCAGGAAAATCTTTAGTGGTATTTTCCCCTTAAAACTCTCCAGGTTAAGTTCTTCTGAATCCCATAATTGTCATCCAATTCAATAAATATGTTTTCAGAATCCAGTTGGATTAATTTTGCAAATGTTCTTTTACCATCTTATTAATTACAATGAAAATAAACTATGATGGATAGAAATTCAAAACATTTTTTATTATATAATTTGATTCAGTACTTAATTAAATACAGTTATTGCTAATGACTGAGTTGCTCTGTTCAATTTATATACACAGTTGAAAGATTTATACTATGCAACATAAAATAAGGTACTTAATGTCTTACTTCCCACTGTCCGTGTTTGCACATAAAAGCTACTCCATGTTTGTTAAGGAAAGAGTGAAGGATGGGAATGAGGAAGGAAGAAGTAAATGTGATATTTCTTGTTAAAATGGATAGGATGCCCTCTTACACTATTTGTATGAAGAACTTAGATTTGACTTTTATCATTTCAGCCTATGCCATGTTTTTCAAGAATAACCCAATGGACAAGACAGAAAGAGAAACTGAAGTGGATTTCCAAAGCTTCAGAGTGACACAGTGACAGAGGAAGGTGACAGAGACGATGTCAGATGCACCGTGGCCCCACACAGCCTCCGCGAGGAGTCCTGTGTTACACTGGGAAGCGGAGGCCATCTGTGACATCCTGACTTTTCTCCGAATCACCTTGAGAAAAGCATAGCATGTCAGCAAGGACATGGCTGAGCTGCTGTCCTCAGGTCTGGGGTCAGGGTGGGCACACACACCCCTCCTTCCCCACCCCCACATCCCCAGCAGCCTGGCATCCCATACTCTCCGCAGATCCCTTGTTGCCTCTGTGCCCGCCAGCAGCCTGGGGCTGCTGATTACTGGCTGCACAGGCCTGGCAGGGTGCTGTGCAGAAACAAAAGACCAAAGTACACAGATTTAGCAAATACATGTGGATAACAAAAACACAGGGCAAGAGTTTGGTGTAGGCGGCCTTTTGTTAAATAAACTCAGTCCAATTTGTTTCTGCTGATCGTATTCAGAGTTGGGAGGTGTGCAGAAGTGAACCTGCTTTTCAAAAAGCTTCAGTAAATGTTGTGGAAAAAAAAATTAACAAACTACATGGGTCTTTTAAATACCAATTGAATGTCCCCAACGGTTCCATGACATTTCTGAAGAAATGCCCGGTATTGAGTGTCACTCTGGGGGGTGGGGGCCAGGCCAAGAGCCATCAGCCAGCCTGGATGGAGATAAGACGCTGGTTTGAGAGATGCTTTGCGGGGAATAGCAACAGTCCACATATCCTGTCTCAGTGTGGTTTACCTAAGTGATCTGAATACTTCTTAAAGAGCCAAAAAGCTTTATGGAGAAGGCATGAATTCTATCCGAGCTGATAGCAGTTAATGGGATGAAGGTAGCATAAAAAAGAGGAAACTTTGGCCTTCCAAATACAACCCTAAAAGTGAAAAGCCTTCTGGTATATGCTATTGGTTTTAAAATCCTCACGACTGGAAGCAGGGAATGTTAGGGTTAGTGTCCAACCGGTCAGGGATGAAGTACCCTCTGGTGTCCAGACAGGATGTTTTCCAGGTAAAACCAAAGCCTATAAACAAACAAAAAAGCCACATTAGCTGCACTAGAAAACCTACCCACATAAATTCCTCATGGCTTAAGATGACAGACGGAAAGCTAAGCCACATGTTGCTTGCTTCATTGCCCGTGTGGCAGCTTTTAAATCCCTGCCTTCCTAGGAAGTGACCTCATAAGAAAATCTCAGAACACTGTCATGTAGGGAAATCCTCACAACACTCAGGTTAATGTGCTTACACTGCAGGAGGAGTCTCCAGGAGCATTTCATCATCAGAAGGTCCTAGGGGGACTTGGTGTTCACCAGGTCATGGAAGGATTTCTCTCCATGCACGCCTGGGAGGTTTGGGGGCCTATTCTGCAGCAGGCCACGTGGCTTAATAGTTAAAATATAGGGCTGAACATTACGAGAGTTTGGGGATCATATAGCAACTGAGCTATTGACCGATGAGCTGACCCTAGACAAGTCATGACCTTGTGGTACTTCAGTCAGCTTAGTTGTAAAATTGGGCGCAGAGGCCAGACTTTACCAAAACCAGATGTGCTTCGGCTCTGGTTTTCAACTAACATCCCGTTTTTAATGTGGCTATCAGGTTTCCATAGTTGTCATGTATAGAGAGGCAATGACAAACCGTAGGCTACTCTCCCAGTAAGACCTGGGCCAGACGAGGTCCAAGGATGGCAGCCTGGCCCAGTCCACGCTCTTGTGCTCGCCAACCTGGCCAAGTTTCTTTCAGGCGAATTGCAGCAGCTCATGTACATTCAGGGCCTACAGTTCTGAGTAAGTTATAATTAGAATAATTTCTATGTGTTCCTAACAGGGGCCCTTGAAGAGGTAGAAGTCAGAGAAAAGCCACAAGTCACAGCCCAGGGATTCACTCTGCCTTTTCTCCGTTTACCGCTTTGCTAAGCTGTGGCTCAGATCAGAGTTGGGTGAGAGACACCAGCTTCCTTCTCTCAAATACACACAACAGGACCTCTCTGTCTTAATCTGGCTCCCTCGACTAACCGATGCTCTCCGTTTCCTCAGCCGGACATGCTGAGCAATGCCATTTGGGGCTACAGGATATGCCAGTGTGCCTGCTCCCTCTCCTTTGTATACCAGGGCAGCTTGGTTACCATGGCTCAGTTGAGTGTGAACCAAACCCTTTATGCTAGGTGCAATTATCACCACCTAAATTAAGAAATTATTGTTGAAATTGATAAAGAGTGCAAAAAAGAGAATTGTTGTTTCTGTAAAAAAAAAAAAAAAACTGAGGTGACTTTCATGGAAGAGCTCAATAGGAATGAGTCAGTCACCTTTTTAAAATATTTATCAAAATAGAAAAAAACTCCATAGGATTCTGCCTTCAGAGTTCTCTGCAAGTATCTTTAAGTTCTCACTCCATTTGAAAGAACTGAAAACTGCCTTATTGGGGCGCTTTCTGGGAGAGAGAGAATGAGGGTTGCAATCAGCCAACCAACTATTAAAGACTTTGAACCTACATCAAAAGATTGGCAAACAAATCTATGTATGCTCCCTCAGTTCAAATATGTGTTTATAACATATATTTACATGCATAAATATGTATTGATAGATACAACCGCATACATGTTACATGCCAGTGACTTTGACTGTACTGATTAGTCAACCAACACTCACCCCTCCCCTTGTCAGGTAAGACGGCTTCTGAAATACTGCATTTTTCTCCTGATTAGTATCTCCAAACCGGTGGAGGAGCAGGTCTGTGTTTTCTGACTTTCCTTCAAGTGTCACAAACTGTTAATGGCCCATGCAGATCTTACCTGGGCTGTGAACTGGGGGTTTCCAGAAGCAGAAGAGCACCCCTCTTTAGCCCATACTGGAGCCAGAGGGCAGGGAGACTCCCCATGGGGTCCTCAGCCAGGCCAAGGCAGCCCCAGTATGGGGCCCACTTCCTTCATACAACAGCTGCCCTCTGCTCAATGGGCACACTGCCCCGGCAGGCAAAAGCACAGCCCCCGCACGCACATGCCAGGCACAGGGAAGGAAGCTGCAGCTCATTCCAACTGGGCCAAACACCCAGAATCTCCCCTTTCCTGACTCAAAGCAATCAAGGACAGACTGTAACACTCAAAACTGGATGGCTAGCTCTACTATTCCTGGCAACTGGAACCACATATTTCATTGGAAAGTGCAGCTGACTCCAAAATCCAAGGGTTATCCATCTGTGCTCTCAACCAGAAATATCAATAAACAAAAGGATCATCGTTGTACGCATCTCTTTGAGAACTGTTGACTCCTGGCTGCTGGTGGGCAACTGCTCATTTTTTTGTCAACAGTGGCAACACATGACACGCCATATTTTTGTCCTACAAAACTGAGCCTGAACCATTGTTGGAAGAAAAGGATGGCCTCCCAGGGCCGATGACTCTGTTAGGACTTCCCAGGCAGTCGGCCATGAAAACTTAGTGGTCTCTCCTCATAGATGACCCAAGAAGAAGGACTATTCTGGACAGTAACAAAAAAAGAGGTATTTACGGGGTGAAACTATACAATTCATGGGCCTTTGCCGCTGCCTTGTGAAGAGGTCCCATAGAAATACAGGACAAGGAACAGCAGGAAGGCTCCCATCACACACCATTATGCCAGCTCCCGAGGGACATGAAGGTACAGCCCAAAATTTGGAGCTAAAAGAAAATGCACTTATTTGAACAACATTGACACTTAGAGATAATTCCATTTTTAGCTGCTCTTTGAGCATTTGATGGTATGGCAGCTGCCTCAAGCGGTTTGCTGCTCCACGGGAAAATCTAGACCCAGAGAGCCAAAGAGATAGTCACAGAGCCATGACGACATTATCCCTGAGAACAGCGGAACGTGGGGCGGTAGGGGTGATCATGCCTGAGAAAGTCAAAATTCTTCTTGGAAATGCCTCATTTGTTTTCTGTTAGACCTCGCAGTTGACTCTTTCCGGCTTGTCTCAGGTGCACCTGGAGCCCCAGTATTTTTTGTGATGCAAGATCATTTAACGGCAACCTGGAGCCTTTGCCCAGCAGACACTGCCTCACAGTGGGAAACAATCAAATGGGCTCCGTGGGGTTCTTCACGGGGAAGAACTGGCTTTGATATATTTCGCTATGCTCTGTACAAAACCGTGTCCACCTTTTAACCGTCTGGGAGTTTGATCTATTACAAATATGAGCAGCTTAAACTATTCTGGCCCACAGTTTCAAACAAAATGACTTTGGGACTGGGATCTGACTGTAGGAAATGTAAGGACATTGTGTAAATTGTGGGGAGATTTTGAAACATCTGGGTATCAACTCTCAGCAAAGCGGTCCCCGTGTTCACTGCCCACCAGGCTGAGATTCAGGGTTGAATGTACTTATTCTCACACGGACTGTCGTTACGGTAGGTGCGTCAATACACCTTAACAATTCGCCTTATAATACCAGGGAGCCAGTTCTCTGGGGGTCACGTTTGCATACTTGAAAACCCCAGGGACCACTGATGACAGCGCATTGCCACACACTTGCATGTATTAGCTGCACAGAGTCAGAGCAGTTGGCAAACTTGTCGGCCTTGATTTTCTCTAATCACAAGGCTTTGTCCTGTCAGTCTCCAACATTAGAGTGGATAAGAATCATCCAGAGAGTTTGGTATGCATGCAAATGCACTAGGTCTAGAATGAAGCCCAGGCCTCCCGTGTCTAGCAAATCTTCCGTGAGATTCTGACACCCATGGGCTATAAAACATGCCTATTGGAACAAAGAGATGGTGTCCCAGGCTCCCAGGAACACCTGAGGTCTGAGCACCTAACATACTAGTCAGTCTCTAATGAAAGAATCAACTAGCTCACAAACTCAGGAGATACCTTCCTGCACCAGGGTGAACTAAGGTGACAAATTTCCTAAGGAATCCTTACTATCCACGGCATCAGTATGACTATGACATTTATTCAGCAGCCTAGACACATTCACCAATGTAGAATGTGAAGGTCACGTAGCACCAGCATTTAAATTTCAGGAAACGCAAGACACTTGAAGCCGTTGGTTCTGCAGAGTCAAATTTTGTCAAAACAGTTCATGGCTCATCCTTCCCCCTGCATGTTCCATACAACCCTTTTGATAGAGAAGAGGTTTGTGATGGACCCGCCCTCCACAGCCCTGCCCGTTGCCAGTTAGTGTACTCGCTGCTGTATTAAGTTGTCCTGGTCGGGGTCCTCCTGTTGATTGCCTAGTGCTCTATCCAGTAACAAATTATAGGTATATCACAGGACATGCAGACCGATGGGAGCTCAGAAGGCACCTGTATGAAGCCTTTCAAAAGAACAGCAATAAGTTTTACTAGATGTGACAGACCTTATAAAAGTTAAATAATGTCACACTTTATGAGCATTTCATTTAATACAACTGAACACATGGAGGGCAACAAGGAGGATATTTAATTTTTTCCATATGTGTCTTTAACAACACGCCAAAGCTGCAGTCCCAGATTGCTAATTTTCCAGCATGTGGTAGCCATTTAGTTGAATTTTTAAAAACACTTACCAAATTACAGGGTAGAATTTCAGAGGCAGCAGCTCTGAGTAGGTTTAGGGTGCTTGGTGTCCCTGTGGCTTAGTCCTGGGTCTCATGAAGAAGCGGTAAATCTTGACAGTATTTTTATGACAGCACTCACTGGTTTTCACAGGAATGAAATGTGAGTTTGGAAGCCATGTGCTAATGTACTTCTAAAGCCAGATTTGATTACTGTGGCTCTGTCCAATTCTGACCTATGGAAGTGCAGGCCAGCATGTAAGATTTCACTTTTTCAGAACATCTATGGATTCAAAGAAATCCTTTCTGGCAACTTTGAAAGTGAACTGAACCCAGAATCTTAATTGCTTGTTCTTGAAAAGTGACCTCAGACATGTCATTTAACCTCTTCTTTGCTTGTATATATTTATATCTTTAACCAGGACAATAATATTTGCCTCCACTTTCTTTTCTTTTTAAACTTTTTTTTTAAGATTTATTTACTTTTTTTTTAGAGAGAGAGGGGAAGGGAGAGAGAAAGAGAGGCAGAGAAACATCAATGTGTGGTTGCCTCCCATATGCCCCTTACTGGGGACCTGGCCCACAACCCAGGCATGTGCCCTGACTGGGAATTGAACCGGCAACCTTTTGGTCCACAGGCCAGCACTCAATCCACTGAGCCACACCAGCCAGGGGTGCCTTTATTTTCATGTCATAAAAAAGAGCAGTTAGAGGGTCAAGTTGGAGGAAGAGCACTCCCCAATACCAACTGAAGTTTATCTTCTACAACCACAAACAGGGAACCTGGGTCTTCTAGAGCAGGAAAGGACACAGGTCTGTTCATTCATTCTTGTCTTATTCTAAAACAGCTTTGAGTAACTGAATCACGTCCTGAAGAAATTCTTAGAAAGTGACAAAGCCCCATGCCAGGGTGTGTGGGTCTGTAAGTGAAGACACAGTCATTTACCACCAGCGGCACCATCTAATGTGATAAATGCACGTAAGGGTACTCTGAAAACATTAAGGGTCCAGCCAAATGTTCGTGATTATTATTAATCCAGTGAGACTAACCAGAAACCTGGAACCAAAAGCCAGAGCCTGCATCTGGATTCTATGGTCAGAAAAAAAGATATTGCTCTGTGCACCTATTTGATGATTCATGTCTATCCGGCCCAGAGAAAAACTACCTTTTCAAAATCATTAACTCCTAGAGAAACATATTATATCTCCCAGAACCAATTATAGTCAGTTCTCCTGTGTTCAAATGGTTTGGGACCAAATCTATTTCACACATAACTGAATACTCCAGACAACTTACCCAGGAAAACTCAAAATATACACATGGGCCTCTCTGCGGGGCCTCAGAACACAGCATGGGCAGCGAGCATAGCAGTCCAATCTTCGGGCTTGCAACATTAGTGGGAGCAGCCACATGAGCGGGGGTGGGGGGCGGGGGTTGTCCAGTGAGAAGAACTGCCTGCCAGGGCTCTGAAATGATCTCTGACATCCCTCTGCCAAAAAGTGTGCAATGGAGTCAAAAGCCATATGCATCCCCACTCACGGGAAGAAAGTGTAGGTCCTCCTTTTCCATCACTAAGCAAGTCTTTCTCTCAAAACTCGTCCATCGTAAATAAAATTTGGAGTGAGAGGCATTCTAAATCCAGTTCAACCCCACCCAAAATTGCCCTCCTAGCAGATCTCCTGGCCAGATCTTTGTCTGGAATATCAGGATTCCTTGAGGAAATGGCTGATTTCAGGGCTAGGGAAGAGTGGACACAGGATGAACCTGGGACATCTTGTTATGCCCAAAAGAAAGTGCTTTTAAAAATGATGGGGGCAACACAAGGACACAGAAGGTTCCTGTGGTCCAAACGTGGGACAATTTCGACACTAAAGTAAGTAAGGGTGAGAATGAATCATAGGCCATTGAAAACACCTGCATCCAAATGAGTAATAACAGATAGATCAGCAGAAAAGGAGGAGGGCTCTTGCTTCCAGTAGAATGCTGAATGGCATTTGGTAAATGGGAGGGGAGTGGTGAACCTGGAAAACCATCATTTTTCAGCCATCATAGCAAGTTTTAGTCCAGACAGGAGTCATCCGTAAATGCCAAATCTCAGGGAAATCTCTCATGATCAGTAGTATATTTGCATGGTCTCTCCAGACAGCTTCTTAGTTGCAAAGGGGAGAAAAATAGTATAGGGAATTAACTGGAAAATACCTTGACCAGGTGACCAAAATTAACATCAACTGAGGGGCAGATGGGCACCGTGAACTTCCAGAGGACACACACCACTTCCAGCCTGAAATGTGTCACCTAAATGGAGCCATGAGAAGCCAACAGACCAACTCACAATAAGAAAGATTCTCTTTTTGTAAAAGGGACTAGTCTCCAAACTGTCAGTGTCATAACAGGCAAAATTAGGCTGTGGGAATATCCCAGATTAAGGGAGACTAAGGAGACATGACCACCTGTCCTACATTAGGTCATGTACTACAGGGGAGAAAGGACTATGAAGGGCATTATGGGATCAGTTGAAAATATTAAAATTTGGATAGTGGATAAGATAAAATTATTGTAGCAATATTAAATACAGTAAAGTTGATAACTGTGCCACATTTAAGAGAATATGGGGAGACGAAAGTTATTTGCAAATTTTCTACTGCAGGAAAGGTTGGCCCTCCCCTAGTCCCAGTGCTATTCAAGGGCCAATGGTATGTACAATAGAAAAAAAAAGAGAATATCCTCATTCTGTGGAAATATAAAGAAGATTTTAAGGCCATGAGGAATGCAATTTACTCCCAAGTGGTACAGAATAAAAAATATGATTTAAATTGCACATACACACAGAGAAAAGGAGCGAAGAGGGAGCTCAAACAATAAAGCAGATGGAACAAAATACTCACAATGGTTAATCTGGGTAAAGGGAGTACAACGGCCCATGCATTATTTTTATTTCTCATAATATTTCTGTAAAACCATTTTCAAATAAAACGTTTTTAAAACTCCTCTCATTTCCTTACATGTATTGTATACCTTGGTAGCGTTATTATGACCTATGCTTTGTGAAAAAATCAAACTGGACCATGAATAAGTAAGATAAACTTCAGAATGTTTTTAAAATAAATTTTTAATAGTTCATTTTTATTGTATTTTTTCATTGTCATTTCCCGCCCACCCACCCATGCCTCCAACAAGATGAGAAAGTTAAAGGGGAAATTCAATATTTGAGAAACAAATCACAGATTTACATCTAAAGCCAGGAACCCTGATTTGATCAGAAGAATAAGGTTGAAACATAATATCAGAGGAAGATGAAATACACAGATGCAAAACCAACACAAAGCATAAATGTGTAAATAGCTCGTGGATGAGGCCTGCGTGTCTTTGCCACGTGGATTAGAACACGAAAGCACTACATTCTTGCTTAAATGATCAAGGTTCCCTTAGATGTCTGCGACAAAATCTCACGAGACTTTTTCAGGTAACAGTCAGCGTTCACCCCCTGTCTCTTTCACAGCCAAAACCCTCCTCCGAGGCCTGGCGGAGCACCTCTCTCCAAGCCACGATCTTCTGACTGAGAACATTACACCCGAGAGCCCTCTGGCATCACGCCACCTACAGATAATCACCATCCCAGCCCACTTCGATCATTCATTGAAAGTGTAAAACTCTGCTAGTGGGAAGGCACAAACTCCCTGCAGGCCGGTGAATGGCAGATAGACAGAATCCTTACCTAGTGAGATAGCATCCAACTTGATTTATTCTAACACCCGGGGCCACACTCAGCCTGCAAGGGCCCGTCTGGGACTAGAAGAAGACACCCTTGGTGTAGGAGCAATGAATCCTGCAGCACCCGTCAGGATCCTGTCTGTCGTTGGGCTCAGCTGGGTGGTTTTTCAGCTCTGTCTTATAGCAGTCACCCGGGGGTCAGGTCATGTCCAAAATGGCTCACTCACATAGGTGGCCAGGTGCCAGCTACTGGTTGTGAGCTCCCTGGATCAAAATGCGTCTAGCAGAGCATTTTGACTCTTTTCCACATGAAGTCTCCCTGCGACTTGGGCTTCTCACAGTATTTCCATGAAGGAAGGTCTCAAGAGCAACCATTGCACGGGGAAGAAAGCAGAAGCCTCTTGAGGCCTGGGCTTAGAAGTCCCAGAAGGACGTTTTCACCACATTCAATGGGTCAAAGCAGTCACAGGGGCAGTGTGGGGTCCAGTGGCGGAGCGAAGGAGGTCTCTTCTGCCTCTGGATGTGAGAGCAGGAAGCACGTGCAGAGAAAGGTGGGACACTGGGGACCATCTCAGGGGAAGGCCATCACACAGCACAACTGAGACCTGGTGGTCCACCAACACCAGTTCCTGGGGTACTCTTGTGAGGTCCCAGTGGAATTGGGTCCAGTCCAAATTCTCCCAAATCACCTCATTTTTCTGGCGATCCCCAGATTCTGTATCCACAGGCCCTGAAAAGGAGTTATGGCCTACTTACTCACACTTAATACATATAGTTCCCTAAAATTCTTTCCTGAAAACTGGTCTCTGAATTGATCACCCTTACACATTATAATTGTCCCAGTGCCGTTCTGTACTTCCCCCTAAGTTCTCCTCATCTGACTGTCCTTATAAATTAGCATGTCAAAAACTAGATGGCACAACATCACGACCATCACATAAATCCCGCCTTCAATTAAAAAGTTATACTTCAAAGACAGACATCATTAGTAAATGGTACAATTTCATACGCGGAAACTACTTTTTGCCAGTTAAAAATAAACTCACTAGTAATATTTCAGAGCTGGCCTTAACCTTTTGTAGAAATACAAACGATAAGGCAGAAAAGCAGGACAGGATGTTCCTGATCTGTGTTAAATCTACTCCCACTGGGAGTAAATCACTTCTTTATATTTACAAGAGTTTTCCTGTAAATGCGTGGCACTGCCTTCGAGTAATGGTTGCCTCATGAATAGCGCTGCCTTCCCCCACTTTTTATGAGTGAGGGACAAAACCCTCGGCAAACAGATTCAGATGGTAGCCGTTCTCAGCATGAGTCTGTGAGGACATGGCTCGGTGCAAGGTCGGAATTGAATTAGCGGGGCAGGGACCCCTCGGATGGAGCACCCTTCTCTTCCAGTGGAGGAAAACCAGCCCCCACCACAGCCGTGCTGGCTACCAAGAGCGCTCAGATACACAGAGAGAAATTTGGTGTCCTCGCTGCTACTTGAAGCCACATCTGCTTGTCACCACCAGACACAACAAGCTGTAAAAGATGATTTCAAAATTCCGGAGTGGCGGAGGGATAGAAACTGCAAAATTTTCTTACATAAAGACCAACTGTAAAAGAGTTACAGGAAAACATATATATATATATATACACACACTTAAAGTTAGAAGACATCAGTAAAAGTATTACTAACATATTCCTATAATAATTTCCAACCACATAACTGGACATTGTGTATGTTGCTACATACTCTGTCTTCCTTAGTCCTCCTATGTCCCACTCCCTTTGTAAAACGTCTGATTTTGTGTACTCCTTTTATTTTTAAAGCATCTTTACATTTCACTCAGTGCAGCCCTGAGAGGACGTTAGGACAGGGACTATTACTCCCATTTCGCAAAGGGGAAAGTTGAAAGCAAAAGCCTTCTTGGAATCAGACCTCTAAAATGAGTTGATGTTGGAACCTTCCCTTAAAGGACCAAACATAAGCAACTTCAGCAAGAAAATAAATTCACATACATACTGAGTTTGCTTTTTCATTATGTGTTCTTACATACTCGAAACAGAATGCAAAAGACACCTTGGAACAAATTAAAACAGATTTGCTTCACGTGGACAATGGAAACTAGACTACCTACTATGTTGAAAAAACAGTATTCCATTTAAAAAGAAAATAGCCCTGGCTGGTGTGGCTCTGTGAACTGAGCACAGGACTGCAAACCAAAGGGTCGCTGGTTCGATTCCCAGTCAGGGCACATGCCTGGGTTGCAGGCCAGGTCCCCAGTAGGGGGCGTATGGGAGGCAACCACACATTGATGTTTCTCTCCCTCTCTTTCTCCCTCCCTTCCCCTCTCTCTAAAAATAAATAAATAAAATCTTTTAAAATAAAATAAATAAAAAGAAAATAGTATATTTTAACCTAAACATAATAATCACTGAAAAGTATAAGGTGTCATCATTACCACTAAAACCCTCTTGTGAGATAAAATGCCTTAGCAGGCAGCAAGGAAGAATTTGCCGCTCACTTTGCAGTGATACCAGCAGTTCCATTTAGTGGTGAGATTAAGTGGAGTAACAATCATTTATTGTATTAAAAATGCTGGTGTCACAATCTGGATAATATGTTTTTAGAGGTGGATAATGCGCTTTTAATTTCTAAATTAATCTTTACCAAGACCCAGAGCCCCCATGGTGTGCAACTTGCATTTACACGAAAGATCTAGGACAGCTGCCATCCAGCAGAATGAAGTCAGGCAGGGAGGCAGAAAGGGGCCCGAGATCATCATCGTGGTGCCAAATTGATTATTAATCTTGCCAAAATCAAGGCAACCTGAATATACCAGCAGGATCCAGAACAGCTTTAAAATATGTTCTCACTGAAAACACCCTCTTTGGCCAGCAAGGTGGAAGTGAATTCACCCAGTCTCTGCTGCTGCCACCACACAAGGTCAAAGCAGAGTCCACGCCTCTCGCGTCCGCCTGCCTCCTCTTCGTGGACTTCCCTTTTTTGTTTTCACGTCCAACTTCCACGTCCTCTGCATTGTGCTCCCTTCTCCCTTTCTCTAGGAGCAGGGAAGCCACTTTGCGACAAGGAGTAAAACTCTGAGAATAAACTGGAAGAAATGTTTTGGATAAAATGCTGGAAGCATTTAAAGCAAATTGCTCTGGTATAAATTCGGGCCTGGACCAGCCCCGTCTCATACATCACAGAGTAGATGGTCAGAGAAGTTGATGGGATATTGATTCCAGCAGGAAAATAAGGGGCTATAAAACAAAAGATGATTAACATGAAATCGTTGAGTGAAGCAAAGTCTTAATATACTTGGGGCTGTTAAAAAAAAAACGGAGAGAGCTGGGGAAAAGAACTCCGCTCTCAGATCACTGATCCTGGAACCCCTTTCCAGGATACAGTCAAATTCTCCTGTGTGTTTTTACTTTCCTGTATATTATCAATCCATATTCACCCAGGGAGAAACATCTGAAATTAACCTATGGGGAAAAGTAACCAAATCTGGGACACGTCATCAATCAGATAGCCCGCCACTCAGAAAGTAATGGCAATCAGGGCCTTAAAAATGTACAAATACTGCCAGAAAACAAAGCTTTTCTTTATTTCTTTCGTTTCCCAAATCTCACGAATGTCTTGCTACTCTACTGTATGCAGCTTTTTTTGAATAAATGTTGCTGCAATGCAGTTTTACAGGTTGATTTGTTGCTTCACATACACAGTACTCAACAGATATATTTCTAAAATCTTCTCCATGTAAGTTTCCAAGGCCAAGTGTCCTTTTGGTCAAAGTCCCTGTACAAAGGAAACACACTTCTCATTTCCTCCACCCCTCCAGACACACACCGCCACCACCACCTCAATTCCTGCTACGATATTACCAGAGAAGCTTCCTTTGCCCAGAAAACCAGGCATCGCTGACGTGTTACTGTTTGCAGCCTTTCTGAACCAGAGTCAAAGCTATTAGGAGATTAACTACAGAGTTCTCCATGTCTGTCCAATCAACCTCTGGGATCGGTGGATTAAGGGACAACCTTAGCTCTCCATGTGACAGCTTTCAAAAGCAGAAATGCTGATCTCATTTGAACAAGTTTATGTTTCTGCTGAGGGAAAGGCTTTTTTCCAGAAGACCTCAAAGGGTCTGCAGTACATTCAGATAAAAAGGAAAACATGAAGATATTAGAACAAGGTTTGCATTGATGATCCTGCCTTAGTCGAGCTTTGACTGAACCATCAATAAAGGTAAAATAACCCTTATAAAGTTTCTAACCATTTTCATGCTACCCAAAATATCAATGACCGAAAACACTGAGATTAGCAAGAGCCGATGAAAAGACAAATAGACTCGTGCGCTCAGTGTAAATTGCCCTGAGATTTCTCTTTGACCCAATCCACTTGAGTTTTCCCTTGGCTGCTGAGGTATTGGCAGGAAAAATCACACCCAAGTCTCCTTCTTATATACAACCTCTCTGATTTAATTTAGGGCTGCCAAATATAGCAAATAAAAATACAGGAAGCCTAGATAAATTTGAATTTCCCAAAACAAGAAATAATATATTTTAGTATAAATATATCTTATGCAATGTTTGGCACATCCTTAGAATTTAAAAATTACTTGTTGTTTACCTGAACTTCAAATTTAACTAGTTGCTCTTTTTTTTTAATCTGGCAACCGTATTCTAATCCTACTCCCACACGATTTCCGTTGTACTTTAGGAACGTACTCCATCATTAAAGGAAATGAGATAGATGTCAGGGAGAGAAAAGCTGCAGAGGGCCCAACCTGTGAATGAGAAAAATGTACCTCTACGAAGTGAAAGCCCTTTATAACTTTGTAAAGTGTAAGACCAGTAGTTCTCAATGAGTCGTGGCAGGCCAGGAGGAAGAATAATCACCATTGAAGATGGTTTTCCTCAGATTGAAACCACAACACTGGACACATATTATGTAGCACTTTCCCATTTTCCCTTTCACCGTAGAGGCCATTGTAATAAGCACCGGCTCCGGACTGAGGCTGACCTACGTTTGAACCACAGCTCTGCCACTTACTAGCTGATCGATCCTAGACCAGACACTTAACCTCCCTAAGCCTCCCCTTTTTCACATATAAAACGAAAGTGACAACACCTACCTCATATGGCAAAGGTCAGCACCGAAAGAGGCATGCCCTCTTATTGCAACACTTAGTACATTACCTGACACACAGCCAGCCCTTGCTAACTGAATGTTATTATGCTGATCATGTTCAACTTGTTTTTGCCAGACCCACTGACCAAAGATAAAGCTCCCTGGCAATAACAGCCACAAGGGATCTCCTACCCTGGGTTATCTGTGAACGGAGTCTGCTGAGGTACAAGTGAGAAGAGCCAGCTGCCACGTGTCATCTGCAGAATTTCTGGCTCTGCATAACCTCTGAATCTGAAAAAAGTCCAGAGCCCAAGGAAAGTCAAGTTCCTCTCAGAGCCATTTCTCCTTCCTGTGCTTCCTATCCTTTCAGAAGCAATCTGGTCTGAATCCCTCCCCCACTCCAATGGACAGAAGCCATGAGCCTGTCTTGTTTCCAGGTATAGAGCTCTTTCTATAATTTCATTCTAGAATTTGCTCTGGGTAACCAGAAATAAGTATTTCTAGGCAACGTTTCTGCAGATTCTAAAATGGTTCCCGGCAGTCTGGTTGCGATGTTGACAGTCAACATTCCTTACACCGGATCTACCTGTTTCTTTTCTTCCATATAAATATAACAGCAGAGTTGGCCAACCCCCCTCTCTACCACAGCGAAGGGGCTGTGTGATGGGAGGGAGGGTCATGGCGTTGCTCGTGGGCAGCTTCTGCAGCGGCCTCACTAATCACGTACCCTGAGAGCTTGCATTGCATTTTCAGGCTGATTGCCTTGTTAGAGGAAATAGGACAGCTGCTTCCCTGAAAGAAATGATGGGAAAGCCCAATTTGCAAAATGTGTTTCATTTCAAAGTCTGTGGCTTACGGGCAACGAGGAGTTAGAGAAACAACTTTTAACACGATTTCAAACTCGCCCTAATTGTGGAGTCTCTTGAGGATGCCTGCCTTCCCAGCATGCTTAAGGAAGCAAAGAGCTTCTTGTGAAAGTCTCTGCTCCCTACAGAGACGGCAGATGCCAGCATGGCAAGTAGGGACACAGGCTGCGGGTGCTTTGCTCCCAGGCACCCAGACGACACCATGGGGCTATTGTGTACTTGATCACTTTTAAACCTTTGGTAAACATTAAGAATTATACCACTGAATAACAGGCAGATAAGTATACAGCCTCTTGAGAGTTCTTACAGAAAGAGAAAATTGATTTCCTAGGACTCAGGATTCTGTTTTTTTCAAAAGCGTTCCCATCTGCCAAACAAATTACCAGAGAACTCCCCGCGTGGACCAGATGTACATCCTTTGTGTGCGTTACATTCCTAAGATGCTCCTTCAGACAACAGGCTTTCCCTTGGTGCTCAGGCAGAGAAGAAGATAAATAACTGGACAGTAGACAAGTCACATGTGCACCTAAGTCATACGTGCCCTGTTATCCTCCACATTCCCCTTGAAATTGCCCCCTCGCTATGCCTCCCACTAGTTCCCGATCAACAGGGAAACAGGAAGAACTAAGGATGATGTAATCTTTTCTTCTCACTTCCGTATTCTTGCCTTTCCTCCTTGTGTCTGGCAGCCCAGGTCCTTTCCAGGGGACTAACACCCCACTCCTTCAAGTACGTACTGTAGGAAGTGGATAGTAATAATTCTATCAGTGTTTTAATGGTCAATTTTAAATGTCTGTTATCTTCAAAAATCAAGATCACAGTTTCCCAGTACAATAACGATTTCAGAACGCTGGGCAATCAGTGGACAAATGCTGACTTCCTAGTACTGGACAGGCACAGCGCTGGGCAGGAGGCGTGTGCTCTACACAAGACGATCGGAGACCCTGTCCCCACGGAGCGTGGAGTCGGCGCGTCTGCGTTTTCAGACTGTCCAGGTGTGTCAACAAATGAAACTCTGTGCAGTTTGATTTTCATGCAAATGGGATTCAAAAGTGCTTGTCATTTAAGAATATTTTGTTACTTCCTTATATTTAGTATATCATGCCTTTTAGACCAGCACCAGAAATTTAAAAGAACCCTTTTCACCAGGGATGAGCAGCGAGCCATCCTAAATGACAGAATGTTTAAGGTGGCTCACTGTATGTTCTATCACTAGGCATCCGAGCAATAGACTATCCCTGAAATCGGCTATGAAAATAGGCAGAGGTAACATGAGCAATAGTCCTTAACCTCCCTCCTCAGAAATACAGGCCTGGTTACAGGAAGGGGAGATGGTAAAATCTCCAGAAAGAAGGCACCCATCTACGACAGACTTGTTAAAAATATAGGCTCAGGAGTGCTGCGAGGGACTTTATGAGGCCAGCTCAAAACTACAAACTGTAGGCATGGCACACACATCTAACATAGCTGACAGCAATCACATGGCTGCCAGTTCTTTGGCTCCTACATCTGATGGTGTTAAAGAAAAATATATATACTCCTCCAAGGAGGGCATGATCTGGAAGGTAGATGCTTCAGAGCCTCCTCCTAGCTGCCTCCCTTTCAAAGCAAATTGGTCCATGCAGTTTCCCAGCCTTCAGCACTGTAGCTGACTCAAAGCGAGGGGCCTTCGTCCGAGACTCAGTAATGAGCATGCTGCATCAGCAGATCAAAATGCAGAGAGATGGGTCATCATATTTAGCCCAGGAGACTAAATATTCCTAAAATATGGAACCTGAGACTTAACGTGTTGACTTTCAGTTTGGGCCCCCATTAACAACATTCAATCATTTGTTCAGAGGATACTAAACCCCCTAGCATATCCCAATCACTGTGCTGCGCACCGGGAATGCAATTCCCAACAACACCCAAGGGCTCAAGGTCTCTGCTCTGCCCTGCGCACCAATTACGGTAAGGGCCGGGGTGGAAAAGTGTGAGAAACTGATAGATCCAAGCAGTGGGTCAGAAAAACAGTTGCTCAGTGTGGAGCCTGATTAACCCCAGCACAATGAGCAGTTGCTAGGTGCATCCATTCGTTGTTCACATATTACTGGGTGCCGACTAGGTAACCACATCCTAGATGATGTGATCTGCAGGCAGCAAGAAGGCCTCCCTGGGAAGCCTGAAACCTCTTAGCTTGCAAACCCAGCGCCCTGCCCCCATTGCACAAAGGTGTCTCTTTCTGCCTTTCCCAACATTTGGCCTCCATTAGCTGCCTCCAGTCACTCACCCCCCAGCACTCATATACCCTGCCACCTGCAAATCAGAAAAACGTTGTTCTCACTCAGCCCCCCTAAACCAACTCAAAACCATATGCATCTGTCTCCAGCATCAGCCACAATCAAATTGCTAAATAGGCAACATGGATTGTACTTCCTTATGTTTCCCCTTACCCGCCAACCTGCCGGGCTCCTCTTCCTCCCTCCCCCCAAGCTGGCTGCCCCAGTTCTGCCTGTCTGCAGCCCAAGCTCTCACCTTTTTTTAAAAAAAACCTCTTTCCCTCACTCATTTCGTTCCCTCAGAAACCTGCACAAGGTAACAGCTAGTGAATGAGATGAGATTAAGGGATTATACTCAACTTCAGGTCACACATTGGCGTTTGCTGACACAGGGTTGCACACGTGTGGCCCGTTTGAGCACTCTGCGGGCAACGATAACCTCCTGTGAGGACAGGAAGAGAAAGTGAGCGGGCAGAGGCTGCAGGTTGGCAGGCAAGGCACCCACTGTAGCTAGAAGCAGGTGATTGGGGCCTGAGCCTCTGCTCCACGCTTACTGCTTTGCCTATCTCACCTCTTTGTGCTTACTTTCTTCTCTGTGAAGTGAGAGCACCTCACTCAGAGAGTTGTTATAAATAGTATTAAGTGAGCTGATATATATATATATATACATATATATATATGAAATTTAAAACAATGCCCAGACATAGTAAGAATGCAACAAATGTCAGCTTTTATATTCCAACAGCAAGCCTGGCTCTATAACTTGTGGGATCCGGTGCAAAATAACAATGCAGAGCCCCTTGTTCAAAAATTATCAAGATTTCCAAGACCTCAACAGCGAACCTTTAAATCAAGTGCAGAGCCTCCTACATGTGGGGTACTGTGCAAGCGTGCAGGTCACATGCCTTCGAAGTCACCCTGACAATCAGGTCTGGGGCAGAACCATGTTCCTGCCCCTTACATCTAGGAACTTTGAGGTTAATCACTGAGAAAAAGTGATGGAAACCCATCTTTTGTTTGTGTCTGGGAGATGGGACACTGGCAAGAAAAATAGCTAGTACTTATCCAAAAATGCAAATAAAATGTACTAATACAAAAAAAAATTCCCAGAGTAGGTTTTCCAAACTTGTACAAGTTTGTGATGGTAGATCTGGGGTCAAAAATAACATTTCCCAATATCCATTAAAGCTGATCTTCAGTGATAAATTCTTACAATAAATCCATGTTGGTTGTTCACTGTAGGCTCCTACAAACAAAAGCTTTAGCTAAATAAAAGGAATATTGGAATAATGAAGCATGTTATAAAAAGTTTGGATTTCTTCTGAGATTAAAAATAAAGTTGCGGCTCTTTCAATTCATTTCTTTTTAGAGCTATATCCTTAACTGCTCAATTTTGTGGTTTAAATTGCCCATCAAGCCATAAGAAAATAGAACCCAAATCCAGAGCTGTATAAACCAGTTTTACTTTCACATGCAATTATGTTTTTTTAATCTTTCTCATGAGTTCGTTTTCGACATCTTTTTATTTTATCACTTGTAATCAATTCACAGCAATTTACTATACAAATGACATCAAGTGCCTTCGTTGATTTTGAATATCTAAATTCTGATGACATACGACTCTGCGGTCGATGCAAACGACACGTCCACCCACTCCCGGGTCCCCATCCGTAAATCATCATGTGACAGTCTCTATCTGGAGGTGGAATCGCCGTTACTAGTCTACCTGGTTTAGCACCAGATCACAACACCTCCATAAATCATATTCCCTTGTCCTTTCTCTTCCACTTCACATCTCAGTGAGAACACATTCATTTTCCAAACTCATCATTTCCGCACTGTTCATTTTCAACCTTAATTCCCTGGCCAATCTATTCGTTCGGATGGCTTCTTGGGAGGCGGTATTTGTCTGAATACACTGCATTAGAGCCAGAAGTCTTTCCGGAGCTCTCCTCATCTACCATACAACCTCGGAGAAAAGGTTAATATATTCTCACATATTCTTAACCTCCAAGTCTCGTCCTCTTCCATGAGCTTAAAATCAGGCAATTTTGAATGACTTGAACTACGGCTCTGTGCCTGCCCCTTAGCTCTCTCCCATTTTGCTTGACGGTGATAGTGTCCTATTTATTTTCAGGCCCGAGAAAATAAAAAGTGGCATGCTTAAATTTTTAATGTACCTTTTTTATAATTTCTAAAAGTACACTTTAAAAATCCTACCTTTGGGAGAAAATTATTGAAAATTTAATTTTGAAATAAACCTTTAGTACAATTAGTTCATAAATTGAATGTGATCTTGGAAAATCCCCTTAGCAAGCTGTTTTTATTAATGGACTATTTTGACTGATAAGAGGAGGGACACACACATTAAACTTCTTGGGCACTGTTCTCTTGGATGTAAAAAAAGCAATAATTGGGAGATGGGTTTGAAATTCCCCTGAGTGTGCTGCAATTTCCTTGTTTGTTCGTTTTTTTTTTCATGTAACTTTGAATGGCCGGGCAGCGACAGAGCTTAGAGATCTGCCACATAGTCACACATGCCCCCCACCCCTGCCCACCCCTTTGGGCAGTGCCATCACAATGGTTGTGGGAGCGTTTGCATCCCTGAATACCAGGCCACAACTAAGAGCAAAGTGAACCTCTGCTCACAGCCCTGCAGTGAGGAACACATGACTTGTAGGAACAGAGGGCACATGAAGGAGCCCGTTGTGAGAGGGTCACTTCTGAGCTCTCCACCATGGACTCCATATTCCTGAATCTCACTTGACCCCTGCATCAAAAAGGACATCTCTAGAGAAAAAGACACAACACAATCACACCTGCCCACCTGGAAAGGGTTCTTCTGAATGAGTACTTCCTGCTATCATATACACAGGCACCACATCTATTAGTAAACTTGGGACATAAACCAGCTAAAGGCAGATCAATGCCTTTTTTATCCTTCAATAGCACATTTTCACGGCACAACCCAAACCACTGTCATCATTGCTACAATAAAAGCAAGTATCAGTTTTGCACGATGCAAGTTCAGACCTTAATAACACTCCCAGAATTTGGAAAACATGTAACACAGCTAAACCTATATATCCCCAAGTTTAAGTCCATATACAATATTCATTAAAAGGCATCAATCAAAAGGTTATTTTAGCAAAGTGAAATTTTCAAATATGGTGATCCCACATATTTGCTTAACATCTCCAACACTGTTACCAGTTAACTTCCCACCTAAACCTGGCGAGAGTGGCTTGTCCCTAACCGGAGTAGCTGGGGCCCAGCACAGGAGTTGCTCCTTCAGCTGCATCCTCTCAGAATTCCTTGGGTCTTGGGACCACCCTTATTTGTGATATATTTTGATGTACGGAGCTGTGCCCTCCATAATTTAACTGTGTCAGGACACAAGTACAAATATATAGTTCCTGCATTCCTCAAGACACACAGGAGCTATACATCATTTAAAAGGTAAATTCACAGCCTGCTCTAAGGATCAATAAGCTGACCCTCTGCCAAACCCAGGTGGGTGGAGAATTCTGCCATGTGAACCTCACACCCACATTCTCAAGAGAATTTTAAGAATTCTCATCCAGAAAATCCTGGGTGATGTTATATACTACTTGCAATTAAGCATAAAAGGACAAGTTTATATTAATTTGTTTAAGAAAGTGCATGTTTTATAATATCTCCAGTGTTTCTGCTATCTTGGTATAAACAGAGAACTGAGTTTGAACATGGAATCAATTTAGTTTAAACAACTGAATAGTGCCTAATATAAGCAACTAGTGAAAAATACTGACTATACTAATATATGGCCTTTTAAATACATTTCAAAATGTGCTTTCATTCATTCAATAATATTTACAGCACACCCATCACTGTGCTGGTAGCTAGAAAAAAATCGAGATTAGTAAAACAGACATGGTTCCTGCCTGATGGAGCACACAGCCTAGTGGGGCAGTTAGACATTAAAAAAATAATCACATAAATATCATACATAAGATAGTCATAGTTCATGATAAATGCTCAGAAGGAGAAAATTGCAGTAGGAGATAGAACTACGGGACCTAATTCAGATGGCTGATGGGGGGAAGTATTATGGAAGAGGACCTCAAGGAGTGACATTTTACCAGATGTGAAGGATGAGTGGTAGCTCTCCAAGCAAAACATGGGTGAAAGAGTTTCCCAGGCAGAGAGATCAGCTTATACAAAATCCCTGAGTCAGATAGGAGCTTGGCTTGCTCAAGGAACCACAACGAGGCCAGTGAAAGCAGCAGAAGCCACGCAAAGCTGGGAAAGCAAAGTGGGAAAGATCAAGAAGGCGTAACCAGCCACGCTAAGGATCTATTATTTTGTACCAATTGGAAGAGGAAGAGCGTTGCAGACAACATTGGGCAGCTTGTTTCAGGCCTCGGGTGACTCGGAAAACCCTCGTTTCCGTTCTCTCTGGTCTGCTGGACTAGTTTTCACCAGTCCCTCCATTCACCCATGCAGTCATTTTCTAGGTGGACCGTAACAAAGCCCTATAAATTGGGTGGCTTAAAACAACGGAAATGTGTTGTCTCTCCGTGCTGGGGACCAAGAATCTGAAGTCAGTTGAGCAGCATGGCTGGGTCCTGCATGGGCGCTCATGGGAAGAATCTACAGTGGTTGTCGGCCATCCTTGGCATTCCTCGGCATCTGGCAACCTGACCCCACCCCTCCCCTGGCTTCTCTCTACTGTCTTCTCTCACCCCCATCCAGGATGGTCTCGTTTTACCTCAATTACATCTGCAAAGACCCTATTTCCACATAACATCAGAGTCACAGGTACTAGGAAGGATACAATCCAACCCACAACAGGGAGCTATGAAGGATTTTTACCAGGGAAGTGTTATGACTACACTTGTGTGGTAACATCACATTGCCTATTGAGTGGAGAGTAGATTGCAAAGAGGCTCAAGTGCAAGGGCATGTTAAGAAAGAGAA
This sequence comes from Macrotus californicus, assembly GCA_007922815.1. NCBI lineage: Eukaryota > Metazoa > Chordata > Mammalia > Chiroptera > Phyllostomidae > Macrotus > Macrotus californicus. The sequence goes on along the minus strand of VMDR010001531.1, from coordinate 41,518 downwards.
TATTGTGTTTTGTTTTCTATAATGTAATAGAATAAGCGTTTTGAAAAAAGTCACATCATTTGAAACATATACAGATACTAACAAACATATTTAAAATTGTTTTACAATATAACTGAGCTAGGAAAAATAATGTAATTCACTTTTAAATCGCTGCAGGCATCGGTGGTTGGGCATTTGCGCAACCTCTGGGCCTGGCAGTGCATGATGTCAACACAAAGGGGCAGTTAAAATTAAGATACAAATAAAGCCAGGGTCCGCAGAGTCAATTTTACCAACGTGTCCGTCCACTGACAGAAAGAGATGACAGAAATGTCATTCTTGGCCTGGATCCGGGGTGAAAAAAATAAACAGATGTTTTCTGTGACAATTACCACAGGATTGACGTGCTCCAAAGTTTGAGTTTAAAATGATACTATACAGTAGATGTGAGGAAGCTCAACAAGAAATTATTTTAAATAGCCCCGAGTGGGTTATACCTTGGAATGCCCAACAAACACAAATGCAAATTTTCTGCAGAAGGAGAAACCCTTAACATAAATGCTTCAAGATTCTTGCACATGCAGCCCAGGCATTTAAGCATGGGCTCAATCTAAAATATAAAAAAAATATATTTAAGAGTTAGCAGAAATAATCAACAACAAAATTAAACTACCAAGGACTTTAGGTATTAGAAATATGGACTATAAAATAAGTGTTTTTAATTCTTCAGGAAAGAAAATGAAATCATGAACCAGGAACGAAGTGCTATTTTTAAGAATTAAGATAACTTGAAAAAGACACAAATAAAACCTCTCAAATGACAAACATAATCACTAAGGCTAAAAATTGAGTAGTCAGATAAACATTTTTATGGAAATGAGGAAATAAAAACTTCTAAAGAGCTTATCCAGAATGAAGCTCAGAGACATAATGAAATGTGAAATATGAGAGGTTAAGTTACATGAAGAGCAACATGCTAAGGTTTAACAAATGTCTGAGTTATGATCCAGAAGGGAAAATAGATAAAATAAGGGAAGCCAAACACTCTCAAGCAGAATAAATTTTTTAAAAAGAATCAAGAAATCCACATCGAGACTCATAGGGAACACAAAGAACACCAAAGGAAAGGAAAGATCTTCACAATAGCCAGAGAAAAAGTTTACCTACAATGGAATATCAGATATCTGGAAAACATGATTTTCAAGAGCAACAATGCACCCAGAACACAATGGAACACTGCCCTCAAACTGCTCAAAAAAAAGAGTATCCATCTCAAGTTGTTTACTTGGCCAAACCATCATTTAATGATCAGGACAAAATAAGTGCATTTTGAGCAAATAAACAACTGTTGAATATAATCAGACCCTCGCGAAAGGAATTGCTAGAGGAGACACACCAGTGAGAAGCAAAATTCTATGAAAAACGACTGGGATGGAGGAAGGGATTGTAAATAAAGAAATGGGTAAATAGAAACAAACGTTGCATATATAACATTATAATGTAAGTATGCGAGAAAAAAAGGTGGAATCCAAATAATCTATAAAATACTATGTGAGACAGGAGGAGATCGATCAGAATTAGGAGAGAGCATTGCTAGGGAAGAGAACAGAGATTATCTAGGATGTTAAAATTAAGAGCAACCACGCAATGAATAGAAAAAGGGTTTATAATTTCAAACCAACATAGAAGGAAAGAGGAATTTTTAAACTCAAAATTTAGTCAAAAAAGAAACAGAAAGAAGAGGGGAAAGGGAAACAGAAAAACTAGAAAAAATACAAAACAAAATCACACGATGAAAATAAATTTAACTATAAATCATAAAATGTAAGAGGATTAAAATCACAAATATAAAACTGAAATTTTAGATCGGATTTTTAATTCAGCTGTAAATTATTTGCAAGAGACATATTTGAAACAAACAAGCTCCCTTCCCTCCCCCACTCCAAACACTAAATTAGGTGATAAAAGGTAGGAAAGGGGGTGAGTCTTTGTCGAGTGCCTACTATAATATAGATTCTCACATAAATCATGTCTCAGAGTGAGATTTTATTGCCCCTTATTACAGCGAGGGGAACCAGGGTGCAATGTGAGGTTAAGTGATGCACTCAGAGTCACAAGTGATATTAGCTTGCAGAACAAGAGCTTTCAAACCCAGCTCTGTCTGTTGTTAGCAAAGACCTGGCTCAGGTGAACATCAGGACACCGCGATGTGACACAAAAGCATTCTCATCTATCAGGTGGGGAAGGCAGTCCTGGGTAAGTCCTATGCAAATCAAGTAACAATAAAAAAAAAGTTAAAAAATAAAAATAAAAAAACACAAATAAAAAATAAAAATAAAAAATAAAAAATAAAAAAACACAAGAGAAGAAAAGAGAAGAAAATAAATCTCTACTGATTGGTAACTGGTTCTCAGCCTACTGTGTCCAGTTTCTCTGGGACCATGAACTCACAGACCAAGGAATCCAGAAATCTTTAAACTATAAATTCTTTGATTTATTCTCCACTTATTTTGTCTGGTCTTTACATAAGGAGTTCAAGGTGTTTGGTAAGAAATGGTCTAACTCACTGGCCGGTGACTGGATGTAAAAATTTTCCAGGAAAATTGAGAAGAAAGCAGCTGACAGGTTTCTACAGAGAACTCATCACCAAGATGGAGAGGACATTTTGCATCTTTCCCATATTGTCGTTAATGCCCTAGCATGTTACCTAAAAGTCACATAAGACCTAAATAAATACACATAATGGGGTGGCAGGGACAAAGGGAGAAGAACAGGAATAGCTCAACACACACGCATCAAAATCCATAATGTGAAAAGCCACAGTCACGTGATTGTCCATTGCAAGAGGCCAATGCCCTGTGTTTTTAATGAGTTTTCATTTCGGGCAGGAAATACACATTATTAAAGTAATGTAAAATTTAATTCCTTAAAACAACACTGTGGATAGTTTGATCTAAATTTGTACAATTTTACGTTTTGCCCGTCTCTCTAACCAAATGGCTAGCTGATCTTTGTCCTCTTTGTATGTGCGTATGCGCTTTCAAGAACACATGTGTTACAGCCCTTTCATTGGAAGTACATGGAAATTTACTAAAAAGTCATTATTTGAAGTTTTGAGTTCATGAGGCAGCATACTCACCTGAAGACTCCACAAGGGGGGAGGTTTATAGGATTGTATTTTCTAACAACTTTACTCAACAATATGAATGCATATATTCCATGCTAAGCTTCCAACAGAAACAAAAGGGTCTAAACTAATTCAAGAGAAAAAGGCTTGGCTCTTCACCAGAGACTTCCACAGCATATTTCTGTCTTCACTACGTACCAATGAAGTCCATTAAAAACCCAAACTGAAGCAAACTCCACTCCTTATGTTGCTTTAGTAATTGTGTTTTGAGGGCCTTTGCTATATACTTGAAATGTACTTTATTTTCAAAGCTAAATGACTGATTTATGAAACAACGCACATGTGTTTTTTGCTTCACAAAAGCAACCAAAAGCACATTTGGGTATTATTAAACTGAAAAGATAAAATATTGCACAGGTCTGAGGAATTAATTTTAAAATGTCTCTTTAAGATAAACAGTGTACCAACTATATCTTGAATGTCATCACTTTGGATGACCAACTGGGCAGCTTTTCAGACAACTGCCTGGCAAAAAAGGAGTTATTATGGTCTGTCTGTCAGAAGCTATTAAGTCCAAAGATAGGGCATCATCTCCACCCACTGTGAGCAGCGGAGCCCCCACCGATAACAAGGGAGATCCACTCCACATCATGTGTAACTCTCCCAAGTATTTTCTCATCTTCAGATTGGCTCGAAAACAACTCATTACAGGGGGGAATAAAATCCTAGCCGTCACGAGTAAGAAAGGAGGAGCTGTCAGCGTCCCATCCTTCAGATGTGGTTCAGAGCTGTTATACAAGTCACATGCTGCTCTTCTCAGAATTCTGCTTTCTTAGCTTTTCTTTACACATTCCAACTTATCTTCACATACTTTGAGTTTTCTGTGATGAAATAAGAACTCTAAAATATAAGCATAGGTTGCTGTTTTATACTTTGTGAACCAGGCCTATGGTATTCAAACATCAAATTATGTTGGCATGCACGTGACGAGTCTGAGAAAGGCTTCCAGCCCTGGCTGGCCCGCACCGGAGGTGGCCCCGCAGATGGCACCTCTGTCAATTGGTGTTTCTCCGCAGGGTTGGTACTGCTACATTCAAGCCTTCCCAATTCTCAACTGTGACTTCTTGAAGAATTGTGGAGTTTGGCAACCTAGGACACAGAGTTCTTTCTGCTCCCTTGGGTGCTGAGCCTGGAAGAAGCTGAGGCCAGCTCGTCGTAGGATGAAGGAATCAAAAGTCATCAGTGAAACTCACTGAGAACTTTTTCTCCCCATGCGAAGGTCCTTGGAGATCAAGCTCCAACAAACTCACGTTCTACACATTTTCTCGTCCATTCATTCCACAAATATTTTCTGAGGGTCTACTGGACACCAAACAGTATTCTAGGTGTAAGAATAGAAGAGTGAGCAAAAACGGGCAAAAATCTCTCTCTTCCTGGAGCCTACATTCCACATTTTAGATAGCTCCTACTGCCAAAGCAATTCATTCCCTCTTCGGCAGCCTCCAAAGAGACACTGGTGCACCCTTTCCTATAGGCAGGCCTGGGACAGGAAGGTAGAGCTCCTGGTTATAAACAGTGGCTAACAACAAAGGCCATTGCTGCTGAAATGTCCACTCCTTCTCCAAAGCTGAATTTCTTTAGTCCTAGTAAATGCAGAGCTGAACTTTTTCTTAGAAAAACAAGGACTAATCAGAAGGTGAATAATCTGAACGGCTCGGGGCTAAATGAAAACAATCTGGTACTTATCTGACACGTAACTCTTCTGTTTCTTAAAAGAAGTTACCTGTGTTCATTACCTTAGAGAAAGGAAAACAAAAAACAGTGTCACAGATGCTGGAAAAGAAGTATTGGACTGTAACAGAAAACCACAGTCATGTGAGGAATCGTTCTCAGAAACCTTAAATCCTCTCTCACCTCCCAGCACATGGGAGGCCCCGGGATCCTTAAAAATATCTGGGAGGAGGGTGGATAATATCTCTTAACACCTTGGCTCTCCCAGGAACTCAGGGTAAAAGCTAGATGCTAGGGCCTCAGCTTTTAGCAGTTTCTACTCATTTGTAGAAAACAATGCTTTCTTTCTTGTGCAAAGAGTAAGCCTTATCGGCACGATGACAGAATTAACCTGGACATCTGATGAGGGCTGGAAGCTACAGAGGCAAATTTGAAAGGAAGAATATTTTATTTTTGTAAGTTTGATTTGAGCCTTCCTTTTATAATAACTGTAGCCCAAATATTTCTATTAGGAGTTTTTTCTACACATGCAATGTTTTGTATTGATGTGATGTGTTTTTTTTTTGTAGTCCATAGACCTGAACAGGTCATTAAATCAAAACTTTAGATGACTAATTTGAGATGGCAAGAAGTCCTTCTTCAACACGTGAAGCAAGAAGATTGAAGTCACTTTGCAACCTAGATGAAAGATACCAACCTTCAAAAAGCAAGGCTGACTGGGGAAGCAATATGGGTATTCAGTAACTTGCTCATAACCCACACTTTGCGGGTCCAGAGTAGAGCCTCTGTGTCATTCATTGGCCCCTAGGTAACTAAGATTTAATTCCTGATAACCCAGAGTCTACAGGTTCATTCTCAAGCATAACACAGAAGACCCTGGGGAACGCCCTGGTCTCTGGACATGAGCACAGAACGGTAACTCAGCTGTGGGAAGCACGGCCTTTGTGTGGACACCCTTGGAGGGCACATGGGAGAGCACAGCCTGCCTGTGTTAGAGGACTCAGGAGGTACTTCTCAACTTGAACTGTGAGTGAGGAAGCCTCCCCAGAATGTCCAGAGCAAGGGTGCTCCCACATTCTTTATCCACTCAACCTAGGACTTGGGGGATGCCTTCTGCTCGGCGGTATCAGGGCTTCCCCCCCACTCAGCATCTCTTGCCCACGAGGATCCAGTGGCACACACCTGCGAGGCACCCCATTCCAGATACACAGCCCAGGATGTAGTAACCACCAAGCTCTCAATAAAATGGGTCAAGAGTAGCAGGTCTGTTCATCCATAATTAAGTACAGGAAGTAAACAAAACGCATGGAATGGAATTGTTTCGTTGGGTTGAAAATACATGTAAGAGTCCTTTTTTATTCTTCATCATTTGCAAGGTAGCATGTATCCAACAAATATGCCTTGATTAATGGGTTGATACCCAGTTATACCCAGTGTATCAAATCATATTACACAAAAGATTTGTCCAGAGTCATAAAACTGGCTTTGTGACAAATGTAACCAAGTAAATGTGTGCCACATGTGCTTACCCCTTTAAGCTCTAACCATTTCTTGCTTTTCTCAGAACCAAAAACTAAAGCACACAAGAAAAGCAAATGCACTGCTTTACAGTAGCCCCTTGGTTTGGGCCCAATAGAATATGATTCAATCTCACCTACCATGTTATTTACCGAACTTAACTTGATACATGTTTATCATTTCTCCTTCCTCAAAACACACTTATCTCCCCTGATGAGAGCAAAACTAATGGATCATAGAGTCCAAAGCTACTTTCAAAAGGAAAGTTCGGAGAATACTTTGAACTGGGGAAACATAGTTAAAATAAGTATACGGCCTCCCAAGATCTCACGCACACACACACACACACTCAGATGACAAACAGTGACCTAGAATGGTAAGCTTAGTGCTTTTATTACTTGACTTGTTACTGCATTTCATGTGGTTAGGTTACATTCTGGGTGCATAGGGAGAGAATTCATTTTTTAATTCATTTTTATAAATTTTAAAACATAATGAATACAGATTCTGTTCTCTATAATCACGTAAGTGTATCATATTGTCTACTATTTAATAATTTTCATATAAAGTCTCACATATGAAAATACATATCATATCATTTAAAAATTTACTAGAAGTGTATCTTCATGCATTATTTCCAAATTACATATATTACTCTGAACATTTTAAACTAAATCTCCTTCTAAGAAATCGTTACGTTAAGATATCATTCTCCTTATAAGCAAATTAGTTAAAACTCCCAGAGATGTTTTTCCTTTGCAACTACATTCTTATCTCCTGATTTTTAAAGTAATTTGCTCTAATTTATTTTTTTTCAGAAGCCAAGGTCACCATGGTACATTACTGAGGCCAAACAGAGGTTTCACAGCAAGCCTTTTTTAATTGAAATTTTTATTGAGATAATTACAGAGTCACGTACAGTTAAAAGAAATTATAGTGATCCTTTATATACTTTTTCTAGTTTGTTTCAATGATAACATTTTGTGAAACATCCATACAATATCAGAAGCAGGGAATTGATATTATACAATCCAGTAATCTTATTCCAATTTCCCATTATACTTTTGTGTGTGTGTTGAAGTTCGATACAATGTTATCACCAGAGTAGATTTATGCATCTACCACCACAGTCAAGATACTGAATAGTTCCATCACCGCAAGAATCTTTTGTCATTTAGTTTTCACTTGTCAGGCAGCTACGCTGTGGCAAACGGAAGACACCAAAGTGCTGTGTGCTTTTCACATATTCAGTTATCGCCCGAATGTGGCTTTCACAACAGGTGTCCATCTTTCAAATCCATTTTTCATAATGTGCCCTCTCAGAAGGATCAAGAGTGCAGTTGCATTTTTTCGAATCAAGTCTTACTTTCAGCAGACTGTTCTCGCTGTACATCATTGTCAGGACAGAGAGAACAGGAACATTTTTAAGATGGCAAAACTCATCAAAGTCCCAAGACTGACAAATGAGAGTCCCCAGTGAAGTGGATAACCACAGTCCGCAGATTCTGTGGCTTTTGCTCCTGCTGTTTTGTCTCCCTAGCTTTGATTCTCTAACCTGTGTTATTCCATTTTCATCCTTACCTACTTTTTGGAGGGTATTGACAAAATTTGTAGGAAGATAAAGTCGCCATCTCCAATTTTGTACTCAAAATATCGGGAGACGTAAAGCCAAGACCAGCAGTTGACACAGGACACAGGTGACCAAAAAGAGCAGAGGAGCAGAGGATGGAGAGAGGAGCATGGTGTCAATAGCCACATCCACGTCACTGCACCTTCATGAGGCAAGGGAGACTCTGGCACAGCGGCAATTTTTTCAATAGAGAACATGGGGGAAACTGATCAGAACTAAACATGTGTGCAAAATACAACTTAAGAACATGAACAAAGGTGTTCCTGTGCTGACGTTAAGCAATGAGCCTACATCTAAGGTTATCCAGCTAACACCTCACACACTGCCCCACTGTAACAGGCAAAGCTGGGTCCAGACAGTGGAGGGCACCTTCTCTGCATCAAGGGCGTTTCCACAAGTTTCAAGTCGAACAGAGCTAGGTCAGAGCTATTGCACCACCTGGCTTATCTCAGTCAGAGCCCCTCCTTGGGAGTCCAAGCCATCTTTGAGTGTTTCAGGATTGTATAATAGACCCCATTCCTGGGGCTGAGCTAAAGCGCCAACCTAAAGGGCGTTCGGTGAAATTCACTGGAGGAAGACACCTATTGCCATGGAAAGGAAGGACCTGGATGGTCCCAACCTGGATTCTCTGGCTTGGACAGAGATGTAATGGGATGCAATTCTGCGACAGCTTCTGCCTCTCAGGCATTAGACATAACCCAGAGGATGTTTGCCCTCTGATATATTATCCATTGTTTATCTACAATTTCAACTAATTATACCCCTTTGCATCCTCTTACCTCTATTCACCAACCAGACGAATGTCCACTAACCCCCTATAGTTATGCTATGAAGAGTAAATAGTGAAAAATATTCAACAGTATTCTTTCCTCACCTTCACGTTGCATTGCATTTATACACGTTCTTGTAACATTTTTATGAGAATTCCTTCATGGTGCTAAAAACTTCCCATGTCACTTTCTTCTTTGTCTTACAAATTAGGGGTTTTTGTTTTGGTTTTTTTTTGCTAACTCATACAACTACATTGTTAGTCTATGCTAACTAACCAAGGTAAATTAGTATTCTAAGTTGATGCACCCGACTCTTTCACTCCACCCCAGGTCCATTGGAACTGCTAACAATTCCAAACATATGTGTCCATCATCAATAATTTCTAAAGAGAGCAGCTGCTCCCCCAATGGGCTCCTATAGCACCTTGAACCTCCTAGATTAGAGCACCGATTATCTTGTACTGAAGTCATCCTTCCCCTGGCCCGCTAACACCCGTGGAACCAAGCTGCAGAGTCCAGGATGTGTCTGTCTCATCCATCACTGCCATCCCGCTGCCTGCGGTAGATTTACAGTGGCTAGCTGAAGGGTCCTAAGCCCTGTTTGTTCTTGCTGTGTGTTGCCCACTTCTGACTGCTGACCCCAGTATAACTTGAACACAACATTCTCTCCCACCAACCCGCTGCCAAGGAGCTCGATCATGCCTCAGCACTCTTTGACCGTTTTCAGTATTTTTCCAGCTGCTGTTTTCAACTCCTTAAAAGCATAACAAATCAAAGGGCTTCTCTTTCTCAATAAATTCTGAAAAATAATCACCTTACAAATCATGCCAGGTGAATCTCATTAAGCTCTTTTGATGCAGTTAATACTAATTCATTTTTTTTTAAGTGTCCTAAATCCTGACTTGAACAATGACCAAAGATCAAAGACTCATCTACTTCAACTCACAAAATTGGGCCACCTTCCTTTTTGCCCTGAAGATAGAGAAAAGGAATCAAATGACAGAAAACAAAAGCAAAGGTTAAATAACAGCGTATGAGGTATGTTTGGGGTGGGGGCAAGTTTCTTGTGCTATAACATGGGGATTACTTTTGAGCTGGCTTTCCCCTTCTTTATTAATGACTTCGGGGTGGAGAAACCAATCACATCCTAATAACCTCTGCAGGCAAATCACAACAACCATCTGTGCAGCACTGTTAACATTCAGAACTGAGAAACGAAACCAGGTAATACAGTCAGATTAGAAATGGAGGCAGGCAATGAAAATATGACCCAGCCTCGTGAGCTAATCTGTCTGTTGGGAATGTTATAAAACACCTTTCTGTAATGGAAGTAAGGCCCCTATAAAGGTAGGGTAGTGGAAGAGACAGAGAACTGTTCTAAGAAACTAAGACGGGATTCACTATGAGTGATGACAGCTGACAAAAAGAGGGCCGAGGTGTGGGTGGCACAAACAGGCATCCAGCCCCACTTAGAAGTGATTACGGAGTCGCCAAAAGGACCCAGCGAACCGGCGTCACAGTGTCGTGCTTGGTTCTCAGGACCGTGGGTAAGAAAAGTACAGAAAACTAAGCCATATTCAGGAGGAGAAAATAATAAACATTCTAAAACTCAAGGAAGAATGTAGATGGAAGGATCTGAAAGAGCAGATCTGTGTGGTTTGCCTAAATAATGGCTTTATGAAGATACTATCTACAGAAATCTATAAAGTGTAAATACTTAAAAAAGAACAAGTTACTTAAAATGATATATATGTGTATATATGTGTGTGTATATGTGTATATAGAGAGAGACAGACAGACAGACAGAGACAGAGAAATTGAGGGAAAAAATATAATGTCTTCACTTGAATTTGGTTATAGTCTTTCAACAGACATCAAGCAAAATGCACCACGGGCTAAATCTAAAGTCTCACATTACATGTAATTTGGGGGCATTTTATGGCACAAAATAACATTACAGCTTCTTCTTTTTCTCCATAAATAAATAAGGATACATTTCTCCACCCTTCGACCTTGTCCTGATCACCTGTGTTACCCATCCTGTGTTGGAGACATGTGCAGGTATTTCACACACACACCCCCACACACACTCACAATCTTAAAATGGAGTATTTAATGCTCCTGCTCAAAGAGTTGTCAGCTGGGACCTACTCAAGTGTTGATACCAAGGTTGGTGATGTTATTTCATTCAACTTCCAACAAGCAGGAGGTCTCCTCAGTCACATGTAGAACTTACTGTAGAGACCAGAGAAACTCAGACCAGGGTAGCAAGTGGTACAGCTGCTGTTTTCCAAGTTTCATCTTTAAATTTCATTTTACCCCAAATTTAGAGCTAAAGCCACACAATGTGCAATATGGCCCTAATCTTTAATCACTCGTATGCACTGAAGATATAACTAAAATAAATTCTAATGAATCCAGGCTTAATTTGTATGTTAAAATCTCATTTTTGTGTCTACTGCAAGTAGAGGACACAGTCCCTATCCTCCAGAAATCTGTAGTCCCCACAGAAAGGAGGGGTATGTACATAAAAAGTAATTATCACTATAACATAGCACAGAATTATCTAATAAATGGGACAGACACACAGTAACTGACTCATTAAAAGTCAAGAAACCAAGAGATTTGGGGGGTACTAAGCTAACCCAAAGACAGAGTGAACACTCTTAGGAAGAGTTTGGACTCCCTATTATTTTTCTTTTTTTACAAATGAGCATTCAACACTAGCCCACTGAAACCACCTTTAGAATAACTTAACTGTACTCTTGAACATACCTATTCATGCATACAATACTTACCTGCAAGCCTACTATGTGCCAGGTATTATTGTAAATACGCGAGATACAGCAATGAACAAAATAATGGCCTTCCTCTCGTGAGTTTACGTGAGGAAAGATGAAGCCACCAGTAAAGACATTTTAAAACGTGCATATAAAACAAGCCAGGTAGGAAGGGGTGCTATGCAGGATAAAATAAAATAAGGAGCAGAGGATAATTGGGCTGTCATTGTCAATGAAACAGTCAGAAAGGACTCTTCTCGTGACAGGGTAATGTTAAGAAGAGGCTTGGACACAGGAAGGAAATGAGCCACGGTGATCCCTGGTGGAAGGGCACTCTGGGCAAAGGGCACTGTCCGTGCCGAGGTCCCGAAGCAGAAGCACAGCTGCCTGGCGTCTTGGAGGACTGCAGGGGGAGACAGGAGCATGACTGGGCTGGACAGCAGGGAAGCAACAGGAAACCAGGTGACTGAAAACCTTGCTGGTCACAGCAAGGTTATGGCTTTTACTTTGATCTGGAAAAACCACCGGCAGGTTTTAAGGAGATGAAAAATGTTACCTATCACAGGTTTTAAAAGACTTACTCAGGCTGCTCAGAGAAGAAAAAAATGCAGGTGTCAAGGGTGAATACACGCAGAACAGTTAAGAGGTGTTCCAATAATCCCAGAAAATGATGACGTAAAGCGGAATGAACAAAATGGATATGGAAAGAAGAGGTCAGACTCTACATGTAGCGCAATAGTGTTTGCTGATTGGAGTGTAAGAAATAAATAGGAGTCAGGGTGAGTTGTCTGGGCCGGCAACTGGTACACCAGAGCTGCCACATATGGAGACGGGGAAGGCTGTGCACACGAGCCCATGCACAGGGCCCTGGTGTTGGGAGCTGGGGATCAAGAATTCTCTTGTGGGCGTGGAGGGTTTGAGCTGTGTATGGATCTTCCAGGTGGTGATAACTAGCAGGCAGTTAGAGATAAGAGTCTGCACTTCAGGGAGCAGGTGAGCAGGAGACATACATTTGTGAGCCTTCACATAGAAATGACATTTAATGTCCTTGTGCTTCATGAGATCACATAGGGATGAGTGTACAAGAGGGTTGAGGACTGAGACTTGGGATGCTCACACTAAAATATAAATGCGTCTTTCACATTCTGAATCTATAGAAATGATGATGCGGTGGCCAAATGCTGAAACTCCGCACCACTCATAGTAAAATAAAATTCCTGTTGTGTCAGGGCACGGGATGACACTGAAAGTTTAGAATTGCTGCAGGGAGCACAAATATCCTAAGAAAGGTCAAAGACTAAACTCAGATCGGTGGCCAAGACTGCCTCCCTTCACCCTCCCATTAGAAAATAACAACAATAATAATAAAGAAAATATCTATGGATCCCAAGGTAATGTTGCAATACACTCAAAGGAAGATTCACTTTGTGGACTGCACCCTTGTCAAGGACCAAATAGCTTGAGCAGAGTCACACTGTCACTCTCAAGCCAACAGTAGATTTTAGATGCAGGGCAAGGACCCTAGTCTGGAGTTACTGACAAATAATTACGAGAACAAGTAGACACAAAGCTTGTAAGTAACACCATCAACCAGAATCAAGCACATAAGCCAGAGGCAGTCCAAGTGGCAGATCAAGCCAGGTAGAAAAGCAAAAAATGAGGAGTGTGCAAATACCAGAAAACACAACAGGTGGGAGGTCTGAAGTTCAATGAATCAGTCAATCAAAGGGAACTTGAACAAGAGGGAGGTAGCCAAGGCGCAGAGGGAAAGGCATGGAGATGAGCAACAGGAGGCGGGAGGGTACAAGTTATTCGATTAGTTTGGAGAGAGAGGTGCTTTTTGAGGCTGAGAAAATAACTAGGAGCCAGAATGTGGAGGACTATGATCCAGCAGTGTCCAACCTGCAGCCCGCAGGCTGCATACGGTTCAGGATGGCTATGAATATGGTCCAACATAAAATCATAAATTTACTTAAAACATTAAGAGATGTTTTTGTGATTATGTGTTGCAATGTATTTAATGTGTGTCCCAAGACAACTCTTCTTCTTCCACTATGGTCCAGAGATGCCAAAAGATTGGACACACCAAAATATTAAACAGTTAGTATGTGATTCTGTATGTGTTGGGGACCCATTCAAGATTTCTTAACAAGAGAGTGGAGTCATCTCACATTACATTTTAGAAAGAATATAACTTGGAGAGGGGCAGAGTCAGGGAGACAAGAATCTCTTACAATAAATGATAAAGTACACAGTAGGGACTTTCCAATTTATCCAAATAAGATGCCCTGGCAGATGAGAGACGATGGTGCCGAGACCTGCTCCAACGTGAAAGAGGAACTTTAATGGCCCATGACTTTGGGATCGAAGGGATTACACCGGTTGTAACAAGAAGCAGAGGTTACTGGACTCATGACAAGGGAATAACTGCCATTCGTTGCTCTCATCTGCTGCTACGTCAGGCTCCAAATAATTCAGCACTAAGACACCCTGACCAGCGACCCCAGTGACTCTGCCCAAGTGGCTTTCAAGAGCATCACTCCCCACTCTCCTGACCTGCCTCACTTTCCTCCAAGGCCATACCTAGTACTAGGCCTCCAGCTTCATGGATACTATTTTCTGCTTCCTGAACACCCAGGTCTAGCTCCTTGTTTTCTAGCAAGCCCCCAGCTCGAGTGTGTGTCTGACCTCTCATGAGTCAGACCTCAGGGTAAGCTTTGATGGGAAATCAGAGGCAGGGAAGAGAGAAGGAGGGAAAGAAGACACCACACTGGATTTATACACCTGACTGCATTTAACCCACACAACAACCCTATAAGGCACATGGTATGGTACCCAGAAAACTAGGACTCAAAGAGCTTAAATAGTTTGTATGAAACCTCATACCTGTACTGAGAGCCTGAATTCTGAACAGTTATGAGACTCCAGAGTCCATGATAGTTCCACTGTACATGACCCCACGAAAACGCAGGTTAAACCAGTAAGACTGACTTCATCGTCAGGTGTATTGCTTGCTCTGAAGAACAGTCCTGTAGAACAGTGATTTTTCGACCGGTGCCCCACAAGAAATTTTAAAACATGCAGTACCTGACTTTTCAGTCAGGGACACTGACCTCTTTTCCCTTAGATTGCCAAATAAAAAATTACAACGCAACAATAACCATCTAGTGTGAATAAATAAAAATTATACCTATTTTTCAGATTGGCAAAAAATACATATTTTGGTGTGCTGCAGAATTTTAGTAATTTGTGTGTGCCATGGGATAGAAAGGGTGAAAACTGCTGCAACAGAAGAATCTTCTAAATGTTTTACAAGTGGTAGCGTTATGGGAATAAGTTGATGAATTTCCAGGATGACTAGTTGACACTTGAGTCTCTTCTCTCTACATGGAGTCAGAGAAAAGAAAAAGGATCTAAAGAAGATGGGAATGGAGGGGAGGACATGAGGCAGGACAGGGCTGAGCCTTACACGTGTAGACCAGAACAGATGTTGGAACGTTCATTCCTTTTTTCCAGGCAAATCCAATAAAGATGTCCACGTCTGTTATCTACAATCAACTCAAAAGGTTTTCCCCTCCCACCTTAAGTGATTTTTGTATAGCTCACATAATTCAACTTTCGTTCCTACAGCACGGTTACTTCCTTCGGTGTTTTTTATAATATCATTCAAAGCAAGTTTTTTATTTTATCCTTGGCAATCAAAAGCAGAATGCCAACAATGTTGAACATATTAGCTGCATTAGAGAGAAAACTCCACGAAACCCTTAAGAACTTGATTACGGGGGCAATGAAAAATTCATGTCCTGCTCTGGTGAGGCCAAAGCTTTGGCAGGGTCAGCAAGATGCTGTCGAAGCGCAGCCACGGAGTTCCCAGCCTGCTGCTGCAGATAAATGATTTTCATTTTACTGTTTGCTCGCGCTTGATAAGGTTCCCGGGTTGACTCCGGTTGTTTGCGATGCCCCAAAGGCAAAGGATGTTACAGCATCCAGGGTCCTCGCAGCTCACTATTGCTTTCCTAGGGAAGGTTCTTGCCCTAAGCCCCAGGGTAACGACAGAAAACATTCCACTTCTTGTCGTGTGGTAAGCTGGCTCTGGAGTAAGTGAATGTAACTATCACAGAGTCCCGGTGAGGCTTTCATGTTGATGCTGGTGTGCGTGCTCTAACCTGTAGGTAGACGGTAGGACGGTTGCTCCTCATCCATGATTTCAAGTCTGAGACCACAGCAGGACAAATATCAAAATACAATATACACTCTCACCTTGGAGCTGAGAATTCTTATAAGGATTCTATTTTCCCTGTAACCACACAATAGGGTTGTTACGATCTGAACGTTTGCATGCCCCTGCCCCCCAGAACTCGTATGTTGAAAGAAGATGAAAGGATTAGCTATAAACCATGCATACGTCGCACATCGACACGAACAACAGCGTGATGACAGCCACAGGGAAGGAGGGTCCCGACTAGGCGCAGGTGGGCAAAGGTGCAGGGAAGTGGGGACAGAGAGAGACTTGCTTGAGTGCGGTGGGCACACGATGCAGGGCGCAGATGATGTTTTATTAAGTTGTACACTTGAATCCGGTATGACTTTGTGAACCCCAATAAATTCAATAATAAAAAGTTTTTAAATAAAATAAACTGAATTTAAAAAATAAAGACTATACTTATTTTTTTTTTAATCCCTAATGCAATGATACTTTGAGGCGACACCTTTGGGAAGCAACGAGTCCCTGAAGCAGGAGACCTCGGGGACAGAAGTAGTGTCCTTACACCCAGCGGCCCAGACTGCTTACTCACCCCTTCCCCTCCCCGCCCACCACGGACAGGTGAGGCTGCAGAACCTGGAGAACCTGGTTGAGAACCAGGTGAGAACCTGGCTGTCCACGAGAAGGACATGCCTTCGCCAGACACTAAACCTGCCCGAACCATAATCCTGAACTTCCAAGCTCCAAAACTGTGAGAAATAGATCATGGTTCCTGAATTAATGTAACTTAGTGCAGCTCGGCACTTGCCTTTAAACCACATTCCTTCACTGAGGGGAACAGGTACTGAGGCTGGCCCAGTACCGAGCGCCCCAGGGGCAGCCGCAAGGGGCAGCTGGAGGAAGAACCGCAGAGCCACCCACCACCTTCACTGCGCCTGGCCCTGGGGGCGAGGAGCCCCGAAGGCTTCTGCACCGCCTCCGAGTAGCTTCTGGCTCTGTCCTCTACTCTTCTTCCATCCCTAGCATCAGCAAAATGCAGAAATTGTTGACACATAAAGGCCCACCTGGGTGGTAGGGTTTTAGGAATCCGTCACCCAGTCTGAAATCCGCTGTCTTGGGGGTCAAGTGGGTTAACAACCAGTAACCTGAGATGTTTCTGTCACCTACAGCAAATGTTCGGTCATCGTGACTTTCCCCAAAGCCTAGCTGAAGCTGAGAGTAGAGGGTGACATGAGAACGGGGGGGACACAGGGCTGGCTTTGGTGGGTGAAGCTCTTCGGAAACAATTGGCCTTCGCTGAAAGCCAATAGGGACGGGAACAGCTCCAGAAAGCACGGCCTGGAGGCAGAGAGGGGGCCTGACGACCCGGGTCATGAAAACCAGTCCCATTGGCACGTCTGATACAGCACCCCAGCAATGAGGTTAATTTCATGGTGGTGTGCATGCACAGCATGCAGTCTACCATGTTAACCACTGGCCAGCGAGTAACTCAGTGACATGAAATACACTCAGCCTGCTGTGGGACCGTCATCACCATCCGTCCCCGGAACTCCCATCAGCACAGACAGAAGCTCTGTTCCCATTAAACAGGAACTCCCCACTGCCACACCCCACCCCCTGTCCCTGCTAACCTTAGCCCACGGGCGGCCTCTATAAATTTACCTATTCTAGGCGTTTCACGTAAGTGGAATATCATATAATATTTGTCTTTTTATGCCTCGCTTACTTCACTCAGCATATGTTTTCAGGGTTCATTGGCATTGTTACAAGGATCGGAATTTCATTTCTTTCTATGGCTGAATAATATTCCATTGTGCATATATACTACTACTTTTCATTCATTCATTTACCCATCAATGGGCTTTTGGGTTATTTCCATCTTTTGGCTATTGTGAATAATAGTGCTAACAAGGGCGTACACGTACCCTTTTGAATCCTTGCTTTCAATTCTCCTGGATGTATACCTGCCTGTGAATTAGATCACTGGGTCACAGGGTGGTTCTATGTTCTGCTTTTTGGGAACTGACACACTGTTTTCCACAGCAGCTGCCCCACTTTACTCTCCCACCAGCCATGCATGAGGGTTGCAATTTTTCCACATCTTCCCAACATTTGTTTTATATTAATAACAGCCATCCTAACGAGCGTACATGTGTCTTTTTAATGCCACTCCTGGATTCTAATGTGTAACCAGGGGGGGAAGAGCATACATCCGAGGCTCAGGTTTTTTGTCTAGGAAATGTAACAAACAAAACCCATCTTGATGAGCTGCTGTGATGACAAGACTGCCCATAGGGGGCAGTCAGCACATGTCGGTCCCTTTCTCCTTGCTCTACTTTCCTCCCTCCCAGAAAAACCGTGAGGTTTTAAACTATGGAGATTTGAAATGAGGTTGATTTCAACTTCTGTTTTTGCTTCACTTATACATCTTGCCACAGATATCAAATGTGTTCTCCATCACACCTAAATAGCATTGAACCTAATGAAGTGCTCATCAGCTCTATTATTAAACAAACAAGGAGCAGCTGTCATGCTCGAGAGACAAGTGAGATTATACTTTAAAAGTATAGCTCTGTCAACACTTTCAGTTGGTTGAATAACTCCAACGAGTTGTCCAGTGAAATTAATAGAGGACTTTGGTATGATAGTGTCCCAAAATACCTGGCAAGAGAGGCAACAAAGTATGTTAAAGTAAAGCATACATGTATGACAACTTAGAAATGCTTTAAGAGATCATTAACAAAGGTTTTTATTTCTAATTAATGTGTTTTCTTTCATCTCTCAGCCACAAAGCATGGCTTAGTTCATTTGTTGAACATTCATTGCATGTTCTTTATAAAATGCCGGAGCTCAGTAATAATGTTATTACTGGGCTTCTGACAGAAGGCCCCAGGAGCCACAAACCAATCAAGGCAACTAAGCAACATCTAAAGCGTTTGCAACAAAACACTGAACAATTGATTTGCAGCAAACCTGGAATCAAACTATATTAAAGAACAGGGGCTCTAGCTGGGCTTTCTACAGCGCGTCCTACGACCAGGGATCAATGGAATATAGGAAAACCCAAAGCAGCTGCGGCTGCCTGCTGTGCGTCTATCCCATGGTGTTGTAACGCCGCAAATCAAAACAAAACACCCACGTCAAGTGGTTTTCAGCGTGAACTCAAAAAAAGGTGCTAAAGAGAACAAAACTTCTTGCAATTATTATCTCTTTGCTCAAGTCAAACTACTCATTTCCCATGCTCCTCTCTGAAGTCCAAAACTTCTGAAAGATCAGCTTTGGGTAAAATTCTCACGTCAACCGGTTTGATTGGCAGGCCTCACCTCCCCGGCCACCCTCCCTGCACTTCACTTCCTTGCCCCTCTGGTGTCACAGGTGCTGTGAGGGAATCTGTGAGGTGGCCTGATGTGTATCGGCCAGTTGGGGAAGGTCTCTCTGCAGAACTGATGCTTAGGCTTGAGATCCAGAGCAGAGTCTCTCAAACTGTAACATGCAGGTAAATCCCCCAGGGACTTGGTTAAAGCAGGGGTTCTGATTTTTTAGGTCTGGAATGAGGCCTGAGTCCTAACCAGCTGCCAGGGATGCCCATGCTGCTGACCTCCGCCACCACGTGGAGCAGCAAGGACATGAGTGACTGCTAGCCCACAAAGGAAGAGGAGTACATCAGGGCCCAGGCAGCCCCAACGAGGCCTGCCCACACGTCTGAGAAAAGAGCAGTGAGATAGGTAAGTACTGGGTAGAGATGAGGCTGAAAAAAGTAGCCAAGAGTTAGGTCAGTGTGTTCAGCACCCACTAGGTAGAGGGTCCTGGGCTGGGCTCTGGGTAAGTGGAAATAAGTAAGCCCTAGTTCCTGCACCCTTAAAAGCTTGCCGTCTAGCAGAGCTACCTCGTGGATGAGAGACATGGTCTCATTGAAATCTTTAAAGGATGTCTCCGGAAAAATCAGCCCTTGCAAAAGAGAGAAGTTCAAGGTAAAGGAAGAGATCTACTCTACTGAGTGCTCCTGAAATACCGCTGAAGTTAAACACAGGAAGGGTATTGGTGATTGCTGTGGACTCAACTGTGTTTCTCCCAAATTTGTACATTGAAGTCCTAACCTCAGGACCTCAGACGTGACTATAAATGGAGATAAGGCCTTTAAAGAGGTGATTAAGGTCAAATGAGGTCACATAGGTACACTCTAATCAATATGACTGGTGTCCTTATAAGAAGAGATTAGGACAGAGACGGAGGGACAACCATGTGAGGACACAGTGAGAAGGTGGCCCCGTCTGTACCAAGGACAGGGGCCTCGGAAGAAACCAAACCTGCAGACACCTTGATCTTGGACCTCTTGGACTTCTCTAGAACTGTAAGAAGATAAATTTCTGTTCTTTGAGCCCCTGAGTGTATAGCATTTTGTTAGGACAGCCCTAGCAAACTTACACAATGACCTTAGAAAAAGTGGTTTAATGAACTTGGTGAAAGTGAAGCCACATTGGCCTGGATAAAGAGTGAAAGAAAAATGAGGAAGAAGAGACTGTGAACGTGGAATATTCTTGAGGAAACTTGGCCATCAAGGAAGAGGACAGGTGGCTTGGTAGCTAGAAAGGCATGCAGAGTCGAGGGTAGTGTCTCTCCGAGAGGAAAGATAACACTTCTTCAATGAAAGATTTATGTATTTAAATGCTGACAGAAAACATCAAGAAGGAGAGAGGCTGAAGATACAGATGAGAAATGGAAAAATGATAAACAGAACTCCCGAAAAGCCAGGAGAGAGGGACCCAGAGAGCCTGTAAAAATCCCACTGAGGATCTTTTACGAGAAGAGGGGCACTTCGTCCATGGCCCCAGGATTGAGGGAGCTTGTCACCGACAGGTAACATGGTGCATGAGCTGATTCAGTCACCCTGTGCCTTCTGCGGGGCAGACAAAGGCACCTACATCGTACATATGGACAAAGGAGCAGAGAGATAAAGTGGTCTGCCTGAGGTCACACAGTCAGCCTCAGACCACAGGGCTCCAGACACAATTTCACCACAGAGATGAGGCTGAATCAGACGCCACATCAGCTCTTATGTTTAAATCTTAAAAATTAGAAATTTCTTAGTAGGGTTTTTATTCATTAACAACGTACAAATTAGGAGGCGAGTACCTCAAAACGTTTTGTTACAGGTATCACCAGACACAAGCAGAAATTCCCTTTTCTGTTTATTTACAGGAGTTAAATAACTCTGGGTCAAAGAGTGAGAGAAAACGCAAATTTCCAAAAGTCATTTTGAAGTGATGAAACTAAAGCTACCACAATAGGTGAAGGAAGTTCCAATTAAGTGAAAGGGGATGAAGTTCAAAATGAAAGGATTTCACAGGAATCTGAGATTTGGTGGGAGAAGGGGAGAAAAAAATGACCCAGAAACAGAGGCCTCGGTCAGGGGAGAGGGGAATATGAGAAACATCCAATTCAAATGGCCTATGAGAACTATCAGATCCCCAGGACTAAACACCAGTTGGGAAAAACTCTGAAGGAAATGATCTCCCACTCCCGAGAGACAGCAAACATAATTTACGTAAAAAGCTTTTAGTTTCATGGCTGGAGAGGTAGCAGTAAAGAAAATGAACTTCCTGCCAGTGATTCTTTTTCAAGCCCTGCCAATTCCTGTGTCTGGGGAAACTGTAAAGAACATCCAGCCTCGTGGTAAAGGAGTTGCCACAGACCCCGACTTACCTGCGTTCAGGCGTGGCAACATCCTACGCCAGCCCCCAGTCCAGCCTGGACCTGCTCTCCAGCGCAGGGTCGACGTGTCAGCACATCCAGGGCCACTGGCAGTAGGGGCTAGAGAGGCGCAGATCGCTGAAGTAAACAGCTGATGAAAAGCAGAATCTTCTCTCATTGGCAGCAATACCGATACCATGAGGCACATCTCTTTTGGAGCTTTCCAAACCACTTCAAAAGCAAGTTTTCTGGCGTGGATCAAGAAAGCTAGGCAAATTGCCCAAGTGCATAGCCACCAGCCAAGATATTGATGAGGGAAGGCAGCTGGGGACCCATGAGGAGGCCGCGGGACAGCCCTTCTCGGAGTTCTGTTTACCTCCACCAGGTGTGGGCAGTGCTGGAGGGAACTGAGTGGGTTTCTTTGCTCTTCAGCCAACCCAACGGTGGCCAGTTCCCTAGGCTCCTTGCACAACCTGCCCCCAGTCCCTGCCCACTTCACGGTGGCCTGCCTGGGCTCACAGTCCCCAGACTTGTCTTTTGTCCCTGTCAAATCCGAGCAGCCCTGTCTCTGTCTCCCTTCGAGCTGTATAAGCTAATTTGGTAAATTCATTAAGTGAAACATTGCACACAGATGGGCTTGCTAAAGACCAAATTCAGTTCTGCTGCTTCTGAGTCAAGGCCTGTTGAGGCTGAACCTCTGGAACCTAAGTATGAGATCTGAGGAGGCTTTTCATGTCTCTATCTCAGTCCTTTGTTTTTAATTTTCCAAAGAAATGTTCCCTAATTTAACCAAAAGAGAGACTCATCTGACATTTGAACTAATACGGAAAAGCCAACAGGAAAGAGAATTTGGGGGCAGCCTTTCAGAGCCCCAAAATTACATGAAGTTTATCAACAAAACTCTCCCCCCGATTCTTCTCCCCAAGCTCCGAATGGCCACTTTCAGCCACAGAGATCAGGTGGCCGCTCCTCTTCTGTGAAACCTACAGCTGAGGAGTAGTTCCCAAGGATTAACAACTTCGAAGAATCAAAGAAAGAACTCTTTAGTGAGGAGACAGCATAAATGTGGAGCTTGGTCCAGAGTCAGAACAGCTGCAAGTCACAGCACCACTTCCCCCGAGCTGTGTGACTCTTAGTCTCTCTGACCCTCAGTTTTATCATCTCGAAATTGGGACTAATAGTATGCGCATCAGATTATTGTTGTGACAGTCGGACGTGAAATTATTCCAAATTATTTATTATGCCCAGTACTTTTTTTAATGGGACATTTCAGACGTGTACAAAATAAACAAACAAAATAGACTCATAGATACAAAGAACAGATTGACAGCTATCAGAGGGGAGGGGTGGGAGGGGCTGGGAGAAAAAGATGAAAGGATTAAGAAAAAAACTCTCATAGACACAGGAGTATGGTGACTGTCAGAGGGAAAGGGACGGGGACAAAGTAGAATTGGGTACAGGGGGAATAAATGGCAATGGAGGGAGACTCAGCTTTGGGTGGTGAATACATAATACAGTATACAGATGATCCATTATAGAATGGTGCACTTGAAATCCAATATGTCCAGTACTTAATATCGTGCTGGGCACAAAGCAGACACTCAATGAATATTCATAGCCTTCCCAGGTCACATCTCCCAACAGCGGGGTTTCTGATAAAGAAGAGATGGTGCCCAGCAGGCCTATAGGTGTCCGTCTAACTTACCGCTAAACAGTCAGGGAGCTTGCCTCTGACCCAAGCTCCATTTTGATGCAGGCCTAGATCTTGGTGAGGAGCAAGGCAGGAAACAATCAGTGGCCCTGTAAAGACGCTAAAGGATTTACCTCATGACATAATCCTCTTACACATAATCCTGTGTCCCCAATTTCTCTTTAGATTTCAACTCCACAAAGGAAATAAAATGTGTTGTAACAAAAGTGATGAAGATGGTATTTGGCCAGGGAACACACCTCTCCATGATGTCCCTTAGAAAGATGAATACGTACAGAAAACAAAGCATAGAAAAATAATTATTACCACCCAGAGATTTCCCCAGACACAGAGAGAGAGACTGAGCTGAGGTTAAAGCTGGAAGGCCTCTATTACTGACGTGATCTAACAGCAAAGCAGGCCAGAGAGCCCTTCTGCCTACCTCTCCCCACGCCCAAACCCAAGTCTGAGACCTGGCCACTGCAGGGAAAGGCCAGGAGGCCCGGACTCCTGTCGGAGAGGAGGGAAGAACAACCAGACAGTGGTCTCTGACGCCCGGGGAACTTGTGGAGAGCAGACAGCCTCGGCTTGGCTGCCACAGGATCAGAACGCAGACATCTCTCATCTGGCACATGGGTGAGGAAGGGATTCAAAAGAAGAAATGGTTAGGCTTTCTCTCAAAAGGAGTAGCTCCAGGCTACCTTAACTCTCTAGCTTGCCCATAAATCTTTACCTAGAGTTAGGAAAGTTCTACCTCTAGCTGTGGTTCGTAAAAGAACCTTAAACTTGACCAGCCACAGCAGTCCACCCCCTGGGAGATGCAGAGAAAGGGAAGGAATGGATAGAAGCTATGGGCTCTCTGTCTGCACAGACAAACAGGTATGTCCCCTACGTCTTCAAATGGCACGTGCCCACCGACAACACCACAGAGCTTGTCCTTGTCTCGTCACAAATATTAAAGACTTCAGAGAATTTTGTGCCTGCGTCATGGTACCCTATTCACAGATTAATAAAGCTATTATCCAGAAAGAAGTGAGATTTGAAAAGAGAGGATGTTGGCATTCTTGGGGACTTAACACATATTCCTGGAGAATGGCATGTTCGTCCTGGACTCAGATGGGCTTGGACTCAAATCCTTGCTGCACCGTTTACCAACCGTGAGGCCTTAGGCAGGCTCTGGTTAGTGCCTCGGCAACACTGGAGTAGTCAAATCAGCCAGCCGCAGGGCTTCCCGCGGGTTAAATAATGCACGCAAAGTGCGTAGCATCAGCACTTGTTCATAAATTCTACTATATGATTTCAAAGCACATGCTTTTACTGGAAATGTTATAAAGGCTTCAATAGTAGATTAAGTTATTGAGGTGTCTTATTATAGAGTTCTGTTAAAATTCTGTAAACATAGTAGGGTAACAATGAATAAATCTTTCGAGGAAACAGTCAAGTATGCTTTGTTTTTAACAAGCCCAACAGACAGTTTGGGCAAAAATCAAGTCCTATTTTAATTTTTTTTTTAATCAGGGCTAGTTTTTTTTGTTTGTTTGTTTGTTTTTTAACCCAAAGGACCCTCATTAGATAAGGAGCTCTGGACTGTGTGTTTCTGTCCTTTCGAAACCCATGCACGAGCCCAAACCTACAATAGAATAGAATAGACAGTATCAGGAGGTAGGACTTTCCAGCAGCAAACGGGCTTGGGTGGGGTCCTGAGGGTGGGGAATCTAGAGTGGATCGGTGTTCTTCTAAGAGAAAGAGAGTAGAGCTCGCTCAACCATGTGAGGACACAAGAAAGCCGTTGTCCATGCAGGAAGCGGGTTCTCACCTGATGCCAGATCTGCCTTGACCTTGAACCTTGCAGCCTCCAGGATCATGAGAAGTAAGTGTTTCCTGTTTAAGTCACTCAGTCTACGATACTGTGTTATAGCAGTCCAAGCAGACTACAACATAAGAAATCCAGCTTGGGTGCTGTCACCTACCATCCAGAGGTGCTGTTTTTGTCCCTCCGTCCTTGGCACATAAGCTCCAAGCAGCCAGAACACCAGCCCTCGGGCTGCTTCTAACTGAGACAACGAAAGAACGTTTGCTCCCGGAATCAAACATCTCCACGCTGCTCCCCAGCCAACACCTGCCAAGCGCCCCCTCGGGGCTGTTGGGCCTTTGGGACCACTTAATCCTGCCCAGCAGACTGAGGTCCCAGATTCGGCCCCAAAGCCCGGATTCTGGTGGCAGCCTTGCCCTCAGGATGCACGTTAACACCCTGCTTAGCCCTGAGCACCGAATTGCCTCTGGCCGGTGGCCTCTCTCCCTGTTCCAGCGCCCATCAGCCTGACTTCCAGGCTGCCTTGACCTTCACTGAGTGCCAGGCCTGCTGGGGCCACCAATGAGGCAGTCAGACTCAGAAGATGATGTGCAGGCTCCCCACCCAGGGTTTTCCTCAACTCCCTGCGTATAGATACTACACAATGAGGCTGGCCTTATTTTCACTTTCTCATTTTGCCACTTAGAGTCCTCCTTTCCAGGATCCCTGACCTCCCAACATTCTATAATCCTCTTCAAAGTGACACGGCATAGGTGCCACGTGCACAGTGCAGACAGAGGCTGGTCTCATTTTCCCATCATCTGCAGAGCACATCAGGTAGCTTGTAAACCGGCAGGAAAGTCTATTTATAAAGAATGCTGATTTGTCCTCTGCACTTTCCAGCGCAGAGGTCCAATTTATGTCCTTGCCATAAAAAGAGCCATTAGTTTTTTTAAACAATCATAGTTAGTACATTTTAGAAATGTTTTAATTTAAAAAAAAAAAAAAACCAACTTGCGAATTAGAGTGTAGCTAGCTTTCCTAAAATGGCCCCATTTAAAACCCAGTTTGCTGATTGATGACTTTGCTGAGCTTCGAGGCAGACGATTTCACAGTCATTGGTCATATAATAAATATAGTGATGTTTTTATAAAGCTGTTAGATCACTAAAAACATAATTATTATAAGTGAAATGATAAGGGAAGATGGGAAGTGACTGTTACAGTGTCGAATTTTGAGCTAAGTCATTGCTAAAAATGTTCCCACAAGAAAAACCCTGCACATTCCTTCTATGGGACAAACCTAATAGTGCCCTGAAAACTTAATAATTATGTAACAGGAATTATGGTAATTGTTTGTTAGAGTACCCTGTGTTCTTGGGCTTGGCTGCCGTCTGCTATTAGAAGGGAAACAGCAGCACCTTGTGGACAAATAAGGGAGAAAAGTGGATCAATCTTGCTCAAGTAGTTATCAAGTTGTATTAAAAATACTATTTTGTTAGCTTGGTGTAGCTCTGTCTACAAGAGAAGTAGGAGCCTATTTGTCTTTAAATAACAGCATGGAATTGCTTAGTGGGATTTATAAACGATCCCAAAATATATAAATGTACAAATGATCCCTAAATGTACTCATGGATACCCATCATCTAAATATAGCTACAGGGACTCTTTCTAAATCCCAAATTTGGGTGGGGAAAAAAGAAGGCTTTGAGTGTACAAAACCTCAGAAGACAGACCAAAAAGAATCTCTCATCAGGCAGTACCAATAATGTCCATTCACACAACTCCTGACTTAGGGTAATATCATCATCCAAAAAGTAAATTCCCTCAACAAGAGCACAAAGAGGAAAGGAGCTGAGAGGAGGGCCTGGGCCTCTGCACTCTTACACTGTTCCCCCGCCAGTCAGCAAAGCCACAGACCTCTGCCCTGCCACCTGGACTTGACCTCTGTGGACCCTGCACACCTGCTGCAGGGCCACCCCCAAGTCCCTCTCAGAGGCTCAGCAGAATTAAAACTCTTCCTGACAATACTTAGGAGTTATTGCCTTTGCCACGCCCATTCTCTCACGAGAATGTTTACTGGCATTTCCCAGAAGCTCCCTGTCCTGTAAGGTCATAAGACATAGGACGGGGGAAGCAGACCGGAGAACCAAGCACTCTTCTAGAAAGGAAGCTGCTAAAACACAGCGGAAATATAAAACGGTGCCGCTCTTTGCTCCATCTTCTTGTTTTCAAAATAATTATTTTTAATAAGATATTTATGTTCACTTGTAATATGCCTACTTTCTAATAATGGTTTTAATTTCTCAGTTTTGATTTTCAGCAGGGGGACTAGAGGTAGATATCATCCACATGAACAAAAACCTCTCTGGGGGCCTCAGCAGTTGGTAAGAGTACACAGGAGTCCTGAAACCAGAGAGCTGGAGAACCGGTAGTCTAAAGCGCCTCCTCTCCAATGTGGCTTCCGCCCATTTGCTTTCTCAGAGACAGCGCTTCATCAGCCAGTTCCATTCCCCTCACAAAGCCTCTCTGCACAAACCCAGAAACTGTCTCCCAACCCCCGGCCTCCCTCAGGTGGGCTGGTTCTCAGTACCCAGGGCCCCGCTCATTAACGCCTCTCACAAAGGCCTTCCTGAGTGGCATTCGGGGCACAAGTAAACTGGTCTCTGCTTGGAAATGTGTCCACTGGAAAAAAGAAGAAGCAGGATTCTGTGAGCCTCCTGATACGTGAGAAAATAATGACAGACGGTGGTAGAACATCACTTATCTCCAGGCCCGCCCTTGCTACCCTATGCCATACACCTGCTGTGGGTGTCAGTCCAGGCCACACGTCGAAGTGGTAAATCCAGAAAGAGTACGGGCAGCAGGCCCCAGCGTAGGTCCGCAGAAGATGTGCTCCGGACAGCCTTCTTAACACTCCTGAAACGTTAGGTATTTCTACTGAAAACGATCAGAAATGATTTGTGAGACAAAGGAGAGACAAGTTAGTTTTCTCCTTTTGTACCTTCTGGGTGCCCACCACCCGCTGTCCCCTTCTTCATGCCTGAGCCATCACCTGAATTCCCAGGTGAAGCCCCTCTCTGTACTCGAGGCTTGGGCGTGAGGCTGAGCCCACCGCCAGCGCCAGGAGTAGGCATCAGGGAAGGAAGCTCGCTCAGGGCAGCTGGGGGCTGAAATCCAGCCTGCACCTGCCCTCCAGGTGCAGTACTGCTTGGAACAGCTGAAAAGATAGAAAAGGCATCACCACCTACCCCTGGGGACCCCAACAGGGGAACAGGCCACCTGGGAGTGTGTCCAGTTGGTTTGAGGTAAATAAGTCCATTTTCAAACCCACAGTAATTCCAGAAACAAAAACAGGAATAATTATTTTACTTTGATGATACAATGCCTACTGCTGGAATTAAAGAGAACTTCAGTAAATAGATTTTATGGCAATGAAAACAGACAGTTTAGAAGAGGAGGGTCTGGGGATACTTCTTTTTTTTTCCAATCTTTATCTTAAGGGGAAAAAATTACCCCGAACATACAAAACTAGTCTATCAAATACCATGGTAAATTAACATGATTCACTGGGTTATTAATACATTTATGGAGGTGATTGATTGGAAAGTTTTCCCAAGAGGATTTTGTTTCACCCGTAAGAATAAGTTTCACAAAAAGTGTGTTACTCATCTCCTCTGTTAGTGGTGCCTATTAACTCTATTATTAACCCTATTATTCTGAGCCAGAATTAAAAATAAAATGTATACTTTTCTCCAGTGGGGGTGCCTGGATGGAGTGGTATTTTAATGTGTCCTCACGTGATGGGAAGGGTGGGGGAGCTCCCTGGGGCATCTCTGATGAAGCCACTGATCACCTCCCAAAGACCCTGCCTCCAAACACCATCTCATTGGGAATTAGGCTTCCACATATGAATTTGGGGGGACACAAATATCCAGCCTACAGAAGAAAAGGTACTGGACAGTTCACAAAACCATGGACGGTGCTGGTGAACCAAGGTAGGAAGCACGGGAAACTTGGCATAGCCACATTCATCCCACAGAAACAACCTGCTCAGGATGCCACCTGTGGGTTGTGGCCATTTGACAGCTGTGTCCTGCTGTGCCCGGGCCCTAGCTGCCACAAGCCTGACCCTGCGTCTCTGCTACAGCTGCTCAGAATCATCTCTGATGGTCCTACCTCCTTCCATCGAGTTCAAGATTCCAGCAGATAGTGGCCTCACCCCAGCTAGAGCAGCCAGGACACTGGGAAACGGAGCATGTGCGCCCTTTCAGCTTTTGTAGTGAAAGGTGGGGCCCTCCCTCCCCACACTGAGCTTAGGATTCCCCAAAACTGTAGGTAAGCAGCCCACTACAGCACCCCATTAGTAAAGGAAGAAACTGTGCAACAGAATGTGTACAATCACCAGATAGGTCTCAACATACTGTGAGGGAGATTCCTAGGAGAGGTTGTATCTGAGTGGGGATCAGAAAATGTTTCCTGAGTGGCATTTGAGAAAGGGTGGCCGGATGAGGCCTTTGCTAATAGAAAGAAACAGAAGAGGGGTCCCAGGCCACTCAGGTGAGAGGGATAACATATCCAACTTCAACCTGAATGCAAAATGGAGATGGTAAAGTAATATCTCACCATTAAATTCTATTCTGCTTAAGGTGGCCGTGATTTATTTCTGTTATTTGTAGTGAAGAATATATACACTGGGTATACTCTCACATTAAAGTACCATTCTGTGCAAATCCCACTGGAGAAAATATGGATTTTATTTTTTAGTTCTGGCTATTTCATTCTGGCCCAGACGTTCCACCCAGAAGTGGGGGCTACAATGCAGCAGCCATCTGTAAATTGAAATATTTATTCACTGACTCAACATTTATTTAGAGCCTAATGTGTTCCAGGTTCTGAAATCCAGCGCCCAAAATATTAATATGAATAAGTTCAAGACTCTGCCTTTTTGATGGTCAGAATAACGCCCCTCCCCCACCAAGACGTCCCAATCTCTGGAGCCTGTGAATTTGTTACATTACACAGCAAAAGGGGCTTTACACGTGTGACTGAATTAAGGGCCCTGAGAGTGGCAGGCAATCCCTGATTGCCGGGGGGCAGGGAGGCAATCCGATCGCACAGGAGAGAAGCACAGGAACGGATGTAGGGAAGGAAAGCAGAAGGAGAGCATGTGTGGTCTGACTGTCAAAGTGGCAGGTAAGTGACCTACGCTGTATTACATCGTTGCCACGGAACACTGGGAAGAAAGCTCACTAGAAATACCAATAAGAATACACAGCGCTAACTAGAAGTAAAACAGTAAGTGGTGATATTTATGGAGTGCTTACCAGGCACTTGACCTGGGTGACAGGTAAAAATGTTGAAATTTCACATAAACTGCACCTATAAGCAAAAAGGTTTAAAAAGGTCTTTTATTTCTGTGACTGATCTCATTTTATTCTTCCTCAGTAGAGTGTGGGAAAATACTTAAAGGGGCCAATTAAATGCACTGGGCCTTTTTCCCCATGAACTGATTCTCTTGAGCACTCAGTCCATTCAAAGTTCAAACTCAAGGCTGCTTCCTTGGCCAAAGGGTCTGCCCTCTGTGCTGTTCATCCTCCAGGGGGCGTCTGTGTGAAGACAAAACTCAGGCAGCCTTCGGCAGGGGACAGGGGCACACACATCTTCCGGGCGCGACTCACGGTTCTCTGATGTCTGTGGAGACAGCCCATCCTGTGTCTCTATTTGACCATGTTCCAGCCCCCTCTCCTGAAGTTTCCAGTCACCCACTGCCATTTGCTTCTGATCACCAGCACGTCACATTCTGGGGCCTCCATGTCCTTCTAGAGGCCTCTGCCGATTCACTTGTCCTAGCAAAACACCTGTAAGTACTTTCCCAGCCCAGGCACAGAGGAAC
Organism: Macrotus californicus; assembly: GCA_007922815.1. Taxonomy (NCBI): domain Eukaryota; kingdom Metazoa; phylum Chordata; class Mammalia; order Chiroptera; family Phyllostomidae; genus Macrotus; species Macrotus californicus. The sequence continues at coordinate 10,711 of VMDR010001531.1, read as the reverse complement.
ACCGGCTCCCTGGCCCAGCACACAAGCTGTGAGTACAGGACGCGTGCCCCAGGCAGGTACCTCTTCCCTCTGTCCTCTCCTCCCCCTCACTCCTGGGCCCCTGCCCACAGCAGCGGAGAGGAGAGCGCCACTGTGGATATTTCTCTGACCTTCCTTTAACCGTCCAGCCTTTTCTATCCATCTAACCGAGTCCCGGGAAGCAGCACCCTCTCTCAGTCGCATCCCTTTGAATTTCCCCTTCCTCCAAGGCAGAATATTTCTCCTTGTTCAAGTGGAAATTTCCCCAGACACCGACCTTTAACCAAGACATTCCTCTCAGCTTGACCAAACTTTGGACAGAAGTTTGGGGAAAAACCTTCTCCAGCTGCCAGTAATGAAAACGTAAATTCTAAGTTGATGTTTCCCAAATGTGCCTAACCATAGGAATCACATGTAACACTTGTCAGAAATACATATTCCTGGGTCCCATCAGTGATCTTCTGAACAAGGATCTCTAAGTGAGGGATCTGGGAATCAGGATTTTGAACAAGTACCCACAGGGATGCTGATGATGAGTAAAGCTTGGGAAGCTGCACAAGGCAAGTCAGCATTCAGGTCTGTGATGGTAACTATCTAACAACAAAAAGGCTGGTGATGATCACAGCCCATACCTGCTCAGCACCTCCTCTGTGGATCATAACCACCCTGCACGACTCACCAGTAAATCCTAACCCTAAGGTTACGAACACTAACCCCATTTTAAAGGATGAGGAAATTGAGGGTTTTGCCAAATATCCCTTAAAAAAAAAAAAAAAACACTTGAGCAGCCTCTCATCCTGCCCCTCCTGTTCATGGCTCTGAGAATTTTTCTTCATGACATGCAGATTGTTACAGTTTAGGAAAAAAGCGAGTTTTGTGAAAATGTTGGGAAAGACGATGTAATAGTAAGCAAGGACACTAATCTACTAGGTTATTTGTGAGGGTTTGGTTTTCTGAGTCCGGTTTGAGATGGACCCATCCTGAATCTATGGCGCCATCAGGAATCATGAGTTTGATGACATCTCCTAAGATCCGTGAAGCTGACTTGGGCTCCATGTTTTCTGTTATGTAGAGAGGTCGAGGGGCAGGGGCCTGGTCGCACTTACTCAACCCATGGTACCCATGGCTGTGGAGCAGTCCCCCGGAGTACCACGCTGTTCATCTCACCGCCTGCTATGCAATTACTCTCAGCTGCTACCAATTTCATTCAAATGTTCCAGCTGCAAAACACCCCCAACTTCCCTTCTCAGTCCTGGACCCCACCATTCTACATGCCCAGGGCTCCAACCGGCAAGCCCTGTTCTTCTCTATCTCCATGCCTTTGCCCGTGCTGTTCCCACCACTAGATGTGCCAGTCCTTCCCGTCTCCATCTGTCAAAATCCCACCTGTTGTTAAAATCCTCCTCAGATGCCACTTCGACTATTAAGCTTCTCATGATCCCTAGAACTAGACAGATGTCCCTATGCCTGCAACATGTCACCAGCATACCTGTTGTAAGATACTTTTTGCACCTTTCTCAGGGCACTGTGATATCTAATCATAACAGCTAACATTTATGATGCACTAACTATTTATCGGGAACTTTTAGAAGTGTTTTTCTATATTAATTTTCTTTATCTTCACCGTAATCCTAGGAGGTATCATCCCATTTTATAACTGAAGAACATAGATACACAGAGGGTAAATAACTTGCCCAAAGCCATCTAGCGTCTAAAGACAGAGCAAGGTTTGCGCCCCCAAGTGGTCTGTCTCCAGAAGCTGCACTTTTAACTGTAGCTGTACTGACTCTCACTGCACATTTTTTAGACAAAGGCCCCTAAGATCAGACCCTGAGTCAAAGCATCTTTTGTATCCACTCGTCACCAAGCACAGCGTCTTTGCAGTGATGGCTGCTAAATCAGTAAGGAATTGACTTCCCAAGGCCTCCATGGCATGCTGTTTCCTTACCCAACCAGTTTTCCTCCTTCTGCTCTCCTGTCACATCCTCTCCTCTCTGGTCCAGACACACTCTAATGGGTCCACTCCCTTCGCCGTCCCACAGCGTAACTTCAGATTATGGAACCTTCATACCCTAGACTTCTATGCAGAGTCTGCTCTGAAGCAGACATTGGGTGGGGTACAGGTGAAACAAAGATGAAGAAGCTACATTTCCTGCCCTTAAACTCACTCACTCACACACACACACACACACACACACACACACACACACACAATTAAGCTATAGAATGAGAAAAGCAGGTATTTGGGGAAATCCACGAGGTCCTTAAAGATGATTTTTTTTTTCTGAGGAAATCATGCCTGAGTTTATCTTATCTTAAATGAATGAAGCAGGTGGGTAAGAGACAAGGGCTGCATTCCAAGCAGCAGAACCGGACACAGAGCGAGCATGCAAACATTTCCAATGATGCACTGTGACGGGAACAGGTTAAGTGGTAGGAAAGGAGGCCAGATCATCAGTAGTTTATTAAATGATGCTGGGATTTTTCTTTCTGAAAACAACAGGTTGCCCTTTAGGTGGGGGAATAGTGATCAGTTATTTCTTAAGAAAGATCCTCGAGAACTACAGCAGAACAGGCAGAAGTATGTAGTGACCGGGGCTGCTGAGAACCCCTCTTGAGGCCCGCCCTGCACTGACAAACTTCTCTGATTATCTCAGTTTTCAAGGCCAACCTCCCACCCCACCTCCATCCAAATTCCTGCAGAATTTGTGAAATCTGGGGCCCAAACATTGACACTTAATTATCTTTTATTTTATTCCCTAATTGTTTCCTGTAGTACATCACTCTTGTACCCCTAGTTAAAACACTATAATAAACGTTTATGGAATGGAAATGGATTGTAAAGTCATCCAAGACCAGGTAATGAGCGTTCGGGGCTGCACCAGGAGGGCTGAAGGCGGCACTTTATCCTCTGAGACCTCGAAGGCTTTCCCAACAGCGGCTGAGATGCCAACCACGGCTGTTAGACCCGCTACGCCCACCAGAGGGCGCGTTCCCTCAACTCGTTCTCAGAGTGGACGAGCGGCGACCTATTTGGACCCACTGTGGCTTCCGTAGCCCGGGACGTTAAACAGGAAGTAGAACTCTGCCTGGGACTCCGGATTCCGGTGGAAAAGATCAGGGAGGTGGCCGAACGCCACCGCCACCGCCACCGCCGCCGCTAGTGCGTGCAGGGGCTTCAGCGGGTCGGTGTTGTGCCTCCCTCGTCCGTTTCTGCTCCAGCCGAGACATTCTATCGGGAGCCGGCGCCCACCCTTCTACAGAATTGTCACCAGAGCCATGGCCGAATACTCCTTTGTGAAGTCCACCAAACTCGTGCTCAAGGGAAGCAAGACCAGGAGGTGAGTACTGCCGGCCGTCTGCCTCGGAGACCGTTCTCTCCGGGCGACCCCGCTCCCCGGCCGCGGCTCACGGAGGCGCCATCGCGGCCAGCTGTCACTCAGGCTCGCGGGCCGGGCGGGGAAGACCCGCCGCGGGGACGCGTCCCGAAAGGGCAGGAGGCGGAAGAGCGGGACCGACTGCCCTGGGTCCTCAAGTTTGGGCCCCTCCGCCCCGCACCCTCCGCTGCAGTGTGACGACCTGGGTCATGATTTCCTTTTTCGGAAATGAACTGTTTTCACCATTCTCCCTCCGCCTTAAAACCCCTGGTGAGTTTCCAGCGCAGCGTGCAGATGTGGGTTTTGACAGGGATGCGGGCTCGAGTCTGGACCCCACCGATTACCCAATTTTGTGATTTGTGGCAAGTTCGTTAGTATCTTTGAGCTTCCTTTTACTCGTTAAGAGGGATTGATTGTACTCTGAAATGATTGTTATGAAAAGAAAAGCAGACAAATAAAACAAAAAATAGCTGTTGTAAGGATTAAGTAAGGTAACGGAGCCTCGGGAGCAAGGAGGAGGTCGTGGTAGCGATCAGGACTCCAGGGAACGGGCTCGGCCCACTCGCGTCCCCGCCGCGTGTCAGCGGGTCGGCTGGCTCCGGCCGACGTTCCTAAAAATGCCAGCGTTCCCTCCTGGGCTCTGATAACCAGGGTTTGGGGTGCCTTTCGGGGGGATGGAAAGAAAGTGACGAGGAAGCTGAAGCTGCCTCCCTGAATAAGTCTGAAACTTTTATTGTCTGAATTTACTGGAGGGGAGCGAGAGTTGGCTTCTGAAAATATACTTTGTGATGAAAATGTAAACATGTTTTTCTCATGATTATCATAACTACTGATCGTAATTAACACACAGGAAGCACTTTTTATGTGCTAAGAACTGTTGTAAATAAACACTGCCTGTTAACTTTTTTAAATCACCCCTGGGGTTATTTTATTCTTTTAATTTTTGGTTACTTAATGCAATATTATTTACATAACATAAAACTTGACCTTTTAAGGTACCACTCGGTGGGTCTTTTTAGTGTATTCACAAGGTTCACCACTGTCTGTCAATAGCTGCTGAACATTTTCATCACCTCAAGAGGAAACTCCTCACGGGGTAGCTCTCCCCTCTGTCCCTGGCAACCACCAGTTTGCTATCTGTCTCCAGGGATTGGCCTGTTCTGAATAGTTCCCATAAATACAATCATACAGTATGTTGCCTTTTGTATCTGGCTTTTACTTAGCAAAACATTCTCAAGGTCCGTCCACGCTGCAGCATGCATGGGTTCTCATTCCTTTCACAGCTGAATAATACTCAGTTGTGAGCGTAACATAGAGGTAACACATCTTGCTTACCCACTCAGCATTCGATGGACATTGGGGTTTTCCCACTTTCTGGCTGTTGTGAATAATATCGCTATAAATATTCTGACACAGTTATCGTGCGGACATACGTTTTCGTTTCTGTTGGGTGCATACCTAGGAGTAGCATTGCCAGGTCCTATGGTATTTCTGTGTTTGAGTCTTTGAGGAACCCCACACTGATCGCCAAAGCAGCCTCTCCATCTCACACTCTCACCAGCAACATATGAAAGTATGTATTAACCGTTAGTCCTCAATCACCTTAAGAGTTGGGTGAAATTATCATCCTTACTTTATAAGTGGGGAAATTGACTCAAAGAGTCGGTTCTTTGCCAGAAATCCCAGAGCTAAGAAGTGATAGAATCAGGGTTTAAAATCAGGCAGGCTGGCTCCGGAGGCCGCGCCCACACAGGGTCGGAGGCAACGTCTCCGTGTTGGAAGAGGCGTGTCAGAGCAAGTCAGCAAGGTAGCAATAGGTATGCAGCTTAAACTCTTCTTCTAAGGCTCTGTCCTGCGCTGGGTAAAGGGGAAATCGCTGCAGTAAACTCACCTGCATAAATGATCTCCTGCAGCAAGAAGAAGAAGAGCAAGGAGAAGAAGAGGAAAAGGGAAGATGAAGAAGAAACCCAGCTCGATATTGTTGGTGAGTCTCCGCACTGTATCCTGAGAAAAGGCAGCATGGTTAAGATCCCTTTAAAAATGTTTTCCTAGTTAGAGAGAAGTTATAAAAAGAAGGTAAAGGAATTTATGACCTGTCGCATTTGTCTTGAAGTGCTCAAGCATCCTTTACGGCCACGGACTTGTTTTGTTTCCCGGCCCAGGACACATCCACTGCTCACTGATGCTTCTCCCTCCTCATCAGAACAAAGCACGGGAGCGGGGCAGCCCTCTGACCTGATGGGCTCCTTCATAGCCCAGATTCTGATACACAGCGTCCAAGGCTTGATATGGATATTATTTAACCAAATACAGTTTACAGATTACAGTGAGTCCTAACTTAACACACTTGTGAGTAGGTTCTCGGAAACTGAAGTGTAAGCAAAACGGTGTTGGTGTAATGAAATGAGTTTGCCATAGGCTGATTGCTATAAACGAGAGTTAAGTCCTAGAGCATATTTCTGGTCGCAGAAATCACTGAGCTTCTAAATAGAGACCAAACTACTTCCGATGTTAAACACTGAGATAAATATGAGCTACACATGCACTTAAGAAACATGAATATAAACAAGTAAGACCCTTACTTTCCAACCCCCTTATTCCAGGTCAGGGTGGTGGGTATCCAGAGCCTGCCCCCCCAGCTCAGAACCCAGGCAGGGCAGACCCCATCCAGCCCTGGGCAGGATGCCCTCCCATCGCAAGGTGCTCTCACAAACCCTGCCCCCCGCACTCAGACCGGGACAGTGGAGACACGGTTCTCCTCACACGCAGGTCTTTAGGGTGTGGGAAGAAACCCACGCAGACCTGGGGAGAACGTGCAGACCCCACATGGACAGTGGCCTGGGCTGGGAATCCATCTTTGTTTTTTCTCATCGATGCTATAACAAAACATTGTTGAATGGAACCATTAACAGCTTGCTTTATTTTCTTTGAGAATGTGTGCATTTTAAACCAGTGATCTGTATATTTCTAAAAGAAATATGACTTTGTGTACAATGAAATGAATGAAAATCTTAATTAAACATCAAGGTAGCGGTGCCAGAAATAAACTGGCCCAGACGTACCTAACCAGCCTGTTTTCCAGTTACTCTTTCCATCTTTTCCACACCTGTACTCTAAAGCAGTTACTTCCCTTAAAACGTGGCAGGTTGCATTTTGAGACTTCATAAATTTTGGCTCCTTTACGTTTTATATGAAATATAAAGCTAATATTCCAGAAAAATCTCCCAATTTTTGGAAATAGCACATCAACAATTCTAAAATTAGGGTAAATATCTTGGGTAGATGCATCTATGTGTAGATTTGCTATGTCGAAGGATAGATGAATACGTAACTACGTAAAATACTGCTAAAAATTTTCTAAAGTGGTTATACCATTTTACCTTCCCACCAAGAAAGTATTAAAATTCTATTATTAGTCTTTTCTCTCAGTTTGTGGTTTGACTTTTCATTTTATTAATAATGTTTTTTGATAAGTGTAAGTTTGTAATTTTTAAAAAGCCCAATTAATGTTTTTTTCTATTATGGCTACCACCTTATTTCTCCAGTCTAAGAAACCCTTGCTTATCCCAAGGTCGCAAAGGTACTCTTCTGCATTTCCTTTCACGGGCTTCCTAGTGTGGGTTTCTACATTAGATTCATGACCCATCTCCAGTTAATCTGGGATACGGTGTGAGGTAAGGGGCAGGGTTCTTTTTTTCCTCCAGACTTGTATCCAGCTGTTTTGCCATCTCTGTTGGAGAGGCTTTCCTTCCCTGTTAAACTGCTTTCATGTTTGTCGAACATCAGTTGACTTTGTGCGCACCGGCCTGCTGCTGGGCTCTGTTCCGACGACAGTCGGTCTGCTGTCCTGCTGATACACTCATCTGGTTGCTGTCACTCAGCAGAGCCTTGGAATCAGGCGGTATGAGCCTTCGAACTTCTTTTCCAAGATCATTTTGGTTATTCTAGATCCTTTGCATTCACATATAAATTTTATAATCAGTTTGTCACTTTCTGTTGTGAAGCTTATTGTATTTTCTGGGGAACTGCATTAAATCTGATCATCTGGGGAGACTTGACACCTGAACCACGCTGACTCAGTAATTTGTAGTTTCTAGTGTAGCAATCGTCCACATCTTTTTTAAATTCTGAAGTATTTCATAATATTACACTACTGTAAATGGGATCTTAAATTGTATTTTCAGACCGTTTGCTGTTAGCACATACAGTCGATTTCTGAGACGTTACTCAGTTAATGTCCTGGTTTGGCGTCTGCCACCAATAGCAAAGTTACGCAAGATGTTCCCATTGGAAGAGAGTGAGCAAAGGATATGTCAGATCACTCTATTATTTCTGAGAACTGCAAGATTTTTAGAAAGTAGCTTATAACAACAGCAACAAGTAAGAACCTTATGTCAACTCTAAAATATAAATTTTAAATACTGATTTTGTTTTTTAGGAATCTGGTGGACAGTAACAAACTTTGGTGAAATTTCAGGAACCATAGCAATTGAAATGGATAAAGGAACCTACATACATGCACTTGACAATGGACTTTTTACCCTGGGAGCCCCACATAAGGAAGGTTTGTACAAGAAGTGCTCAAGGGGAAAGGCCGCTTAAAGTCAACATTTTACTGCATTTGTTTACGTGGGCCAGCGCCTCATCTCACATGTAATGTAACTCATCCGAAGGGATGAGTCTGTTGCCTTTGACTCTTCCACCTTTTTCTTTCCTCAGTATTTAGCAATTATTGGCAACTCCTTCTTTTTAGTATAAGAATTTAAAAACATAGTTCAGAAATCTACCTATGGAAATCAAAAACAACATGAATAATTGAAATCGTATGTGGAAGAAGAATAATACCTGGCTGAGTCGAAGTCTTGAGTTCCTTCATCTTTCAGACCTTTCGCCAAACTAACCCAGGGCCTTGTAAACAGTTTCAAGGCTCCCCAGTCCCTTTTAGCCCATGGAAGGAATCCCTGAGATGATAAAAGGCACTGTCTTTTGGTCTGAATGGCCATCGTTTGCATTAATTAAAGCATTGAGTTTTTTAAGTAAAGCAGTTAGTCGGTGTCCTGACTGCATTTAAACAGAGAAGGCATCTCGGCAGTAACTGAGCATCGTGCTGACCCCTCCTACTGAGCATGTAAAACTAACTACAGTTACAAGAACGTAAAGTAGATCTTGATAATGTGAATGCTACATTATAATTATAGGAGAATATAATATTCTTACATTTAATTTTAAAAGAAAAACTATATTTTTAAAACTGAAGAATATCTTTACATGTATATTTATAATAAATGTCAGATTTATTTCAAAATGCTTCTTTTCCTATAGTTGATGAGGGCCCTAGTCCTCCGGAGCAATTTACCGCTGTCAAACTGTCTGATTCCAGGTAAGCTTGGGTTGAATTATAATAACCTTTTTCTTTAAGTTAGTTTGATTTGTTAAAAAATTTCAGTATATAGCTAACTTAGTAATTTTGATTTATAAAGCAAAACAATGTATTTGGAAAGTATATTTTGTGATATTTAACAAAATGTAACATTATTTATGCATCCAGTCGATATTTAGGTATTATTAAATTACATTTTCAGGAGGGGAATGAAAGGGAGAAAAATGGGACAACTATAATAGCATAATCAATAAAATGTACTTTTTAAAAAAATAAATAAATTACATTTTCAATATTTCTCTTTAAAAGAGAAATGGAGCCCCAGATAAAATCATGATGCCTAGCAATATATAACACTGTGCTGAAAAAAAAAGAAAATTAACAATGTCACAAAGCAAATAAGGTAGAGATTAGAGAGCCCCTGTGAGGAACAGACGCACGACCAGTCTGGCTGCAGCAGCTGTGACACACACACTCACCCGTGTAAACCGAGGGGCGAGGCGGAGGGCAGGAGAAGGGAGTGCCGTTGGAAACAGCAACGAGTGTTACAGTCACGAAAACCAAACGGACATTTTACTCACTATTTTTGCAATCGTTTTATAAGCTGGCCTTTTTAATTCTCCCATGCAAAAGTACAGAATGATGCTTCATGCAGTGGATATAGAAATTAAATTTCAGTGTTCTCGTCATTGGCTAGATCAAGATGATAATGGTTTGTTTTATTTTATCATTGACCTATAAATGAGTATAAAGTCAATCCCCTGGCATCACAGGGGATTGGTAAGCTAAAAACTTAGAAATCACATTTTTCTTTAAAAAACAATATTAACATGATTATTTCTATACTTTCTTTGAATGGCCAGTAAGTACTCTGAAGGACTTTTAAAGAATGAAAGCAAAAGAAGAATCAGTAAACTCAAACTTCTTTATATATTTGAAGAATAAAGAATTTAGAAAATGTTTGCTATATAATATGTGATATAATGCTTACAATAAAAAGCAGAATATGAAATTGCATATGTAGAATTGCACTTTCCAGTATGGTAGTCACTGATCACATGTGGCTGCTGAATATTTGAACTATAGGTAGCCTGAATTTTTATGTACGTACACATTATTTTTATGTTCGATATTTACTTTTCTTTCTCTCAGTTTATAACATTTATCTTTATTTTTCATCTGAAGAATTGCCCTAAAATCTGGCTATGGAAAATACCTTGGTATAAATTCAGATGGACTTGTTGTTGGGCGTTCAGATGCAATTGGACCAAGAGAACAATGGGAACCAGTCTTTCAAGATGTAAGTGCTGTGACTGTCTACAGAATGCTTCTGGTCGATGTAAGGAATCTCTTCTAAGGATCAGTGAGCAGTTTTACATACAGAAAGATACCGACAGCACTATTTGTAATAGCAGAAAAAAATAAATTGTAATGCATCTATAATAGAACATTGTTATCCATTAGAGTAGTATTCAGGACTTTAAGGAAGTTCATTTCACTTAATTTTGGAGAAGGACATTGGTTTTTAAAATTTTAATTTAAATTAAAGAGAGACTTAAAAGTCCCTGATGTGACAAGTAAAACTTGATTGCAGAACTTGATCAGCAGTGCAGTTTAAATCCCCTCGGAAGACACAGCCATCTCCAAGCTCACCAAGGGTCACCCAGGTGACAGGAAACTCAGCCCTGCACCTTGAGCCCTTTGATGACTTGATATGATAGAAGGTTATTAATATATTTTTGTGATTATTATACTTGTGAATATTTTGTCTGATGTGTATTCAGTTTTGATTCAAAAGAATCAACAGTATACAAGTTATGATTAAAACTTACATATGTAAGGACATTTAATTAGTCAAATTTATAATCTAGGTTTAGCTACACAAGAACATTAGTCTTCAAAGTTTTGTTTATCAGAATCAGATAATACATTGAAC